>PVIJ01003762.1:37302-129007 GCA_004024925.1 Scalopus aquaticus
TCTCTCTCTCTCTCTCTCTCTCTCTCTCTCTTTCTCGCCCCCCCCCCCCGTCTCTCTCACACATACACACACACATACACACACCCATCTGTACAATGAGATTTACAAATGTATTCCGAGTTAGAAACAGGGACAGATTTAAAGAAAATAGATGCCAGAGGCGGGTTGGTGTCTAGTGATTCACTGAACGAGGCCGCTCACCACAGCCTTCATTACTCAGAGCTGCTGTTGTGGATCCCTGAGCCTGGGGGCAAGAGTGCACTGACCACCACAGCTCCTTGTCCTTGGGAGGGGAGGGGAAAATTTCTAAATGAACCATTGTCATCTGATGACAAAGCCCTGTAATTCTTGGTGAGTACTATATACAAGACACTTTTCCTTCCCAACCCCCTCTCTCTTTCTCAATGTCCACTCTTTATCCACTCCCCTACTTCCCCCTTTCCACTCTTAGACACATATATGGACACACACACGCACACACATAACATGCATACATTTGGGCATTAGTCTTTCAGTCCCATTTGAAGGCCATTCACTGAGCCCTTAGATTGGACGCCATAACGCAGAGATGACTAAAACAGGACCTGTGCCCAGAGCACTGTGCTTAAGGGAGGACACAGCCTCCTGGGAAGTGCCATGGCCTTAACTTCTCCCTTGGCATAATCCCAGACACCCCAACACTTTCTCAAGTTCTCTGCAAAGGTGTCTGGTATCACCTGCCCCAGGTCTCAGAGTCACCCCTCATCTTTCCCACTCTTACTCAAGACCTCAACATTCCTCCCTCATCACCACACAACAAAACCTACCCTATGACTCATGGCTCATTTTTTCAAGGCCAACTGTTCTGACTTTCATATAAATAGCTCAGAATAACTCGAGTCTCTTCTCCCCAGAGCAGCTCAGAGCATCTCTCTTATGCTGTTGAAGGGCACCAGACCATTTGTGTAGGCTGTTTCCCGATGGTGAGAGTAGAGGGGCAGACGCTTGTCTACAGCAGGAATGAAAATGAGGAAGAGGGCACGAACTGGCCAACTCAAACACACGCCCCACCCAGAGAGGGCAGCATCGCTTGGTGCGGCAGCCCACTGGGATGCCAAGGTTACCAATACCTCAGTTTAACAGAAAAAAAAAGCATTCACAGTCCTGATTTTTGTACAAAACATTCTACTTTTTTGAAGTTAGCACATTCAAAAAAAACGTATAAATGGACAAATACCATGGAGGCTAAATAAGTTACAAATACAAACATGATTCAAATACAGGCCTCGGGGAACAGTTTGTTCCCTCGGCCCCAAGGGGCATAGCAGCATCGACAGGCCCAGCTAAGTGAGGATCAGCATAAACCAGAGTGTCCCCACCTCAGCCACAACTCAGAGGGTAGGGGTGCTCTTCCCGATGCTCTCCTGTATGTTCATTACCAGGACTCTGGACACTAAAATAAACCCATGGCATCAGATGAGGCTGACATATGCCTCCTGGGTGAAACCACAGATTCTAGATATTGCTGCTAATAACTTCTCCTGTAACCCACCCAAATCTCTAACTCTTGATGAAAAAAAAAATAAAAAGGCTCCCGGCTGTGCATATGTAATATCCAATCAGAATTAAAAATTACTTGACCTACATTTGGATCTTCTGACTCTGTTTTTGAGCTGTGTGTTCCTGAAACAGCTGTTGTGGAGTTAAGAATTCTAACCTTACTCCTTTGCTTCTGCCCTGCCTCTGAGAGCTTCCTGTAATCATAAACCCAGTTGTCCTAATAGAAAACATGAAGTTTTGTGCAAAAGACAGGTCTTGAAATTTAAAAAGCTTTATAAGAAAGTAGAAGACCATGGTTTTCTTAGAGTGGGGAATCCCATAAATTTTCTACTTTAAATTCCAATCTTTCCAGGCAAATGGAAAAATTACCCTGAAAACTGGGGTAAAAGGATGGATCAGCAGTTTGGGACCCAAAAGGGAAAATCTCAACAGGTTTCTTGCATGTGCAAAACCACTTGCAATTGAGTATGTGTCAACACAGATGTAATTAACTCCCAGCCAGGACATATTGGAAATGATCCCAGAAAGTTGGGACAAAGGAAAAGGTGTTAATTTCTCAGCAGGAGAGAAAGTGCCTTTTAACTGCATTGGATGATGACTAAGGACTGGGTGAATTTTCAGATGATCCATTTCAGGTGGGCTGAAAACAGGTGGCAATAGAAATCAACAAGTCAGTCCCTGCCGGGAAGGCTGGAAGCTGGAGCACAGGGTCCAGGGAAGGCTGGAAGCTGGAGCCCAGAGTCCAGTGATCGACACCACAGACGTTATCCAATTATTTGATGCACAGATAGTGCCAGAATCCCTGATTCCAAAGGGACAACAGTGAGGCATCAAGAACTTATAATCGGCTTTCTTTACATGAGTTAAGTCAGTTGAAAAATTGTTTTCTAAATTGCACACATTGGATGTGATTTCCCATCTGTGACAGAAAGCCAAGAGATTGAGAAATCCGGTGTCTCAAATTCCTATTGATTATGGCAGCCCTAACATTAGGACCTCCCTCCCTCCCATCTTCTGAAAGCAACAGAGACCCACAGGAAGAACAAGTGAAGCACATATAAGCTAGGCTTTCAGCATAACTAGGAGACCAAATTGCTTCTTAATAGTAGGTAGATAAACAATGACTGATTGATAGCTAGCTCATTTGATAGGCAGGCAAGCACCAATTGAGATAATGAAGTAATTAGGTCATAACCTTACTGGTATGGACTGTATATTTTTGGCCCACCCCCAAATTCATACATTGAAGCCCTAACTCCCCAATGTGATGGTATGAGGAGGCTGGACCTTTGGGAGGCAAATAGGTTTAGATGAGGTCCAGAGGTAGAGTTCTCTTGATGGGATTATTGTTCTTATAAGGAAAGGAAGAGACCCACCATGGGAGGATACAAGAAGACCGACTGCAAGCCAGGAAGGGGATCCTCACTGGGAACCAAACTCGTGCCTTGATCTTGGGACTCCCCAGTCTCCAGAACCATGAGAAATAAATTTGTTATTAAGTCACCTGGTCTACAGTATTTTGGTGTAGCAGCCCAAGTTGATTAAGACACTTGGAAAAGCAGAACTGTATGTGATTGTAATTTAATAAGCAGACAGAATGTTCCCTTAACATTCCCTGTTAAGGGAAAGTCTGGAACACAGAAAGGAAGTCTGAAGAGTGGGAAGTTGATCCAATTTATTCTTTGGTGTTCAAGTGGGAGAGGCACAAAGTCCAGGGAATGTAAACTTTCTGTTCTCTGGAGAAGCGGACTCTGGGGACTCTGTTGTGGAGTACCGTTAACACATGAAGCCACACAATGGACAAGGTTAAACATTTCCCAAAATTCCCACTTCTCCACATCATGGTTCTAAGCTCACCCAGCAACCTTCTCAATAGAGATCTCCCTCTCAGGCAGGCAGGTGCCAGGAGGGGCAAGGCAGGAAACATGAACATTTCAGTGCTCAGAAAGCAGTTCCCTACTCTAGACTAGTAAAGTGACTTCTGGTCGCAATGCATCAGTCTCCTGTGAACTTGTTTGATATAAGTCTGCCTCTCCAAATCCAACAGGTCCTGATAATAACATGGCAAAGGGCGAGACCCAAGGCAAGAGGACATTTTCTGACAAATTGTCTTTTGTTGGATAGCAATTCTGACCCCATTCATGCCTCCTCTCAAAACAAAAGTGCTTTCTATAAGCCCAGTCCTGTTCTAGGTGTTCAGAGGTTATAAAACATGGGCCTTGCCTTCCAGGACCTATCAATCTACTTAGAATAATCTAACTTGACACACAGAACAATTAAAGACAATATACAATAGCAGGTGATTGAATTTTAGGTGGGGCTCAGCAGACAGCACTAAGGCTAAAATGGAAGCACAACCCTTCAGGGACTACGGTACTAGTAATCATAATATGTTTAATTCTATCACACTTCATCATCAAGCAAGCAATTACACATATTTTATCTAATTTAATCCTCGGGCTAACTAGGTGAAGTAAGTGCTATCATCCTCTCATTACAGATTAAAAAACCTGAAGGCCAGAGAACCTAATTACTTGGTCAAAGTCTTCCATCTAGTTAGAAGTAGAGCCAGGCCTCAGATCCAGATCTTCTGATTCCAAGGTCAGTGATCTTTCTACATTACCAGCTGAGAACAGGAAAGGAAATGAGGTAAATCCTGAGACCTGTAATGGGGTGAGAAAAAGGCATGAACTGGTTCCTGACATTCAGGGAAGGCTTCCTAAAGTAGACCCGGCAGGGTAGATGGAGGAAGACAGAGGAAATTCCCTTCCCTCCTTCTGAGAGGTCCTGCAGTCCCCAAGTCTATGTCCTTGCAAGTCAAGACCAAAAAAAAAAAGCAATCAATGCCTAAGCTGGATCCAGGTCTTATAGAGCCAGATATTTTTCATACTGAAAAAAAAGAATACAAATTGCAAATAATAGGAAATCCCTAGGCTCTCTGGGATAGGTTCCTGGAATCTTTAGAGCACATAAACTACCTCTGGCCAATCACTCTGCTATTCATAAGCTCCTAGCCATTATTCAGGACCCATCTGCAGATCTGTCCCGAAAGCTTCAGAAAACGCCTGCCCTTCCCCAGGACCAATTTCCTGGGGGAATTAGGTTCAGCCGCCAGTGACGATAATAATAGCAACACCAAATGAGTAGCATAAATGGAAGAGAAGGTCACTTCTCCCAATATGAATGTAGACAATCTAAGTTTACATGGCAATTTAATGATCATCAGGGACATAAGCTTCTATCTTGTTGCTTTACCCTCCTTAACACAGGACTTCCTCCCAATGGTCCAAGATGGCTGCTCGAGTCCAGCAGTCAACTGTATTCCAGACAAGACAAAGGAGAAATCACTGGAGAACTTGCCTAGTTTTCTCTTTAAGGATGCTTCCTGGGAGTTGTACACATTTCTTATTCTTGCATTCCTTTGGTTAGAAATTAATCATATGACCACATCAGGAAATTTGGTCTTCAAAGATAACAAATGCTATTGAGGATGTGAAGGAAAAGGCATCTTCTTACACTATAGCTGGGAATGTAGACTGGTCCAGCTCCTGTGGAAAGTAATGTGGAGGTTTCTCAAAATATTAAAATGGATCTGTCTTTCAGCCCAGCAATTCACTCTAGGAATCTACTTGAAGAGCACAAAAACACTAATTCTAAGGGAAATTTACACTCCTATGTTCACCGCAACACTACTTAGAACAGCCAAACTATGGAAACTATAGATGAATGTATCAAGAAGATGTGGTATATATGCACAACGAAATACTACTCATTGATCAAAAAAGGTAAACTCATGCCATTTGCAGCAACACGGATGGAGCTGACAGGGATTACACTAAGAAGGGAAGGAAGGAAAAAGACAAATACCAGATGGTGTCACTTAAATGGGGAATGTAGAGAAACCAAACAAAGGATCATATAAAGTCAAAAACTAGCTCTTGAAAGCTGACTATAGAGCTGGAGCTATGGGGTGGTGGGGGGGGGAGAGAAATAAAACCTAAGGCAGGATCCTATACGTCCAAAATACAAACAACAATGTAAACCAATCGTACCACAATAACAAACTTAAATAACATGGATTACCATGTCAAAAGCTACATATGATGGGTACTATTACTAAGAAAGGAGGAGAAAAGTTTGACAAACAACTAGCCACAGAACTCAAGTTCCCTTGAGGAAGACCGTGGAGCTCCCACTGAAATCACTGAAAATGGACATGATAATGATTCCTCAACAACTCACAAGCAAGACAATCACATGCAAGCAAGAAAAGGTCTTATCCTCAGGGTCCTTGAAGAACCTAGCTCAGGTCCTTCAAACCTGGGCAAACCTGGATTCAACTCATAGCTCCACAACTATCCGATATGTGATACTAAACAGGTTACTTAATCTCTGTATCACTCAGGCTTCTTCTAGTCGCAACGATAGAAACCCAACTCAATTCAATTTAAAGCAAACTCACTGCCTTCCACCCACCACGAAATTCAATACATTAACCAACTTCCAGCACGTCTGCGTGGCGTGCATAGTCCACATGGCTGTCTCAGTCTCTGACTCTGCTTCCCTCCAGCGTTGGCAACATTCCCAGTCAGATTCTCTTATTAGGTGCAGCAAGGCTTAGAGTTTTTCTCTTTAGAGCATCTTTTCTGATTATCCCATCCGAAGACCCAGAGTTAAGTCTGATTGGTCCAACCTCATGATCCACACATCTTTGAGCCACCGTGGTATCTCCCTCCACTGGCCAGGGAGCTGGGGGATTAGCCTCACCTGAAGCACAAGGGCTCAGAATAGGGGAGGAGTGGCTTCCCAAAGGAAACCTGAGGTGTCATTAGCAGAAAGGGAGGGAATTATGTTGGCCAAGCAGAAGCTCATTTTTCCATCTCTTAGTATAATGCTAACCTCATCAGATAATTATGAGGATTAAGTGAAGTAACATGCATGAATGCATTTAACAGAATGCCAGGCACATAGCAGGAGCCTAACAGACATATTTGATCCATTGTAAGGAATTATAAAACAATTGGGAACCAGTACGGAAACCAGATCAGACCAGTGAAGTGTGTGATGTCTGGGGACAGAGACAGCAGAAGGAGGGACAGACTGAGGTGTAAGGCAGGGCAGGGGAGAGAAGTACCAGAACCAGAATGTGGGTGTTCCTTGGAGTAGAATGACAGCCAGGAGCCTGAAGCTTCAGCAAATCAGGATTCAGAGCTGGGGATAAGACAGCTGTAGTTGAAGGGGTAAGAACTGAGATATCGGGCAGGACCCTGGCAGTAATCATAACCCACCCAGAAGGATTTGACTAAAGATTTTAATTAACAAAAGAGCTTTTTACAGAGGCTCAAGGTTCAGTGAACTCTGAGGGGCATGGAGATCCCAGGAACCAGCAAGAGATGGTAACAGTTTCTATCCCTTGGGTGAAGAGAGTAATCATATAGCTGAAAGCCAGTGAGAGCTGGAGTTGACCCCTCGTCCCAACCCACCCCAAGAGAAGCGGCTACCCAGTAGGAACTAATGTCACAGAGGGACACAGCCTCTGTCAGAACCAGGGCTACACACCCTCCAACCTCCTGCTGGTGCCTCCTCTTGGCCAACCCAGAGCGCAGATGGGCTGAGGTGAGCAGTCTGCCAAAGCTGGTCTCCCAGGACACAAGTGAGGGCACACAGCAATGCAGGCGTGGAAAGAATATTTTGCCCTCCCACTTTGATAGCTCCTGGGAAGGACTCCCTGAAATCTTCCACCTCGACAAAGAGTTGCAAGAAAGGAGTGAGGATGATTTTTCTTCCTAATCCCTGCAGTGGAAGAAAGACATGACTTCCAGAGGTCAAGAAGGCATGGGGGCCCAGGATCTCTGCACTGGCCCTAATTGCGCAAGGGCAGAAACTGTCTCTGCCTGTGCCTGCATGGCCAGTTGTCTCACCAAGACCTTCACTTTATTTTTTTTAATTTTTTTTTTAAAGAGAATAACACTGAATTTTTTTTTAAGATTTATTTTTTATTTATACATGCAAGCTGGGGTACAGGCCAGAGGTGTGGGGTGGTGAGAGGGTTCACCAGAGACAGAGTGGGAAGCAGAACAGGCAGATCAGAAATACACTGCTGAGGGGAGCAGTGGGCGAGGCAGGAGAGGTCTGCTGCGCCATGTGGGATTCTCCTCGGCCGGGCGTCGAACTCGCGTTGCCGCTGCCGGCAGCTCCACAGCACAGCACTTAACCACTGCGCCACCACCTTCACTTTATATGGGCCCCGACCTTCACTTTATATGGGCCACCCCAAGCCCTGTGCTGAGACAACAGCTGGCAGTGGGGGTGGAGGCAGTCTCCAGGTGCAGCTTACCTGGTTTATGGCTACACCTTCTTTCTGGAGATAGCCTCTGAGGACTGCATGGACCTGGAGCTGTGACGTCCCACAACCATCTCCCATCTCCTATGCCTCATCCACACAGCTGGGCTTCTGCTTCTCTTCCTAGTTCATCACCTAGTCCCCAGCATACTAGACCAAGACATTCACCTCAGTCCCATTTGTTTGGGCTGACCCTCTGCAGGCCCCTTCCCAGCATGGTCCTTTGTACAGTGATGCTTACTAGACATTTTTTTTTTAAGAGAAGCTATAATGTAGGGGTTTAAAGTGCAACCCCCGAAGTCAATGGCACCACTTACTATGTGTCCTTCAGTAAACTACATGACCTCTTTTTCCCTTTCTTTCCTTATTCATAACAAGGTAATGATAATAGTATAGTTGCGTTACATAGCATAGTTATATAAAATGGTAATTAGGAAGCGGTTGTGAGGATTACATTCATTGATAGATACAGAGTGCTTAGAACAAGCTTGGCACATAGTCAAGAACCAATAACTTTATGTAGCATTATTACATTCGGAATGAACAAAAGTTGAGTCCATTGTGGCAAAAACAAGAGCTGAGTTCAGGAAGCTGGTTTTGAGTATGAGGCTCGCCCCAGCCCCTGCCATGGGTGATAAAATGACCAATATAACTTCTCAATTATATTCTGGAATTGGGGAGCTCTCCCTGGGAGTTTCCTCCCTTGATGACGCACAGCCATGTTCTGCGTGCTCATGTGATCATGCTCATTAGCAGGACGAGGAATGCAGCTATTTTGGGTGTGTCTAGAGACAAATCAGAAAGTCCGTAAGAACTAAAATTAATCTTTCAAAAGTGTCCATTGGCGATCAGTGTATGTTTACACAGACTCTGAGTGTGATGAAGGCATAATATGTGTTGCACGCTCTGCTGAAACTAGCTTTTCTGGAGGCTGAGAAATGTGTAGAGAACTGTCGAATTAGCTATTTTAAGCCAGTACAATGAGCAATGCCCTCCCTCACTGACAGTCCCATGTGGACGGCTTGGCCCTGACATCACTGTCAGGGAAGCTAAGGATGGAAGAAATCAGGCCTCCTCACCATGTCTTCATATACAAAGCAAAGCATGAAACCAGTCGCTTCTCCTTCAGACCCTGGGAATCCTGCAACTCTATTTAATTCACATGAATAATTCATTCTCTAGTGCCCCACCATCTATTTTTTACTTTAAAAGATAAAGCAACAAAGACTCATTTAAAGTCATGAGTATGCTTCCCCAGTTTCTCTCTTGTCACTTTCTAGCCCCACATTCCAGCCTTCGGGCCACCTGCAGTAGTGTGAGGTTTCTCCTCCTTGGACTCCTTAATAGCCACATCAGGCTCTAAGGGTCCCAGCCACTGTTTCTCTCTGTTTTCAGAGCTCTGAGACCAGAGATGAACTCCAGAGTCCATCCTCACATTCAGCTACCCAGTGGAGGGGTAGAAAAGGATGCCTACAAGTATTGAGTCTGGAAGGAACGTTAGGAATTTCTAGGAGAATCACTCCAAGCTGTGGTCCAGAGAAGAGATAGGGCTTAGACAAGATTATATAACTAATAAGTTTCAGATCCAAGAAATCAATTTAGATATTTAGACTTTAATTATGCAGGCACACATTCATTCTTCAACTTGGGTATTCAACAAATAGTTCTGTGAATCTATGATGTGCCAAGAACTAGATAAATGATGTAGAGAGAGCCCTCACAGAGCTTTTATTCTCTCAGGCACCAGAGGGGAGTTAATGGACCATTTCCACATTGATTTATAGACCAGAGCTCTTTCCCCTAAACCTCACAGCTGATATCTCAACACAGAATCTGACTCTCATCTGTAGAAGATGGTACATCTTCAGCAGAGAGACACATCCCTTACAGTCATTCTGACAAGAATGACAATAGCACCAACCGCTCACTTTAAATGAATCAGTCAGATCTGTGATGACAAAATAAAAATCGAAAATTCATACACCAAAACACTATCCTTCCCCCAAAAGACTGTGAGCACAAAGAAAGAGCATGGATTTAGGAATCACAAAGACCTTGATTTGAAACTCTGATCTACTGCTTTTGTAATTGGAAAGCTGTGTGATTTCACCTCTCTAGGCCTCATTTTCCTGACCTTTTATAAAAAGGAGGTGATAATGCTGTTTCATAGGGTTATGGGATTGAACAAAATAATGGATGCAACACGCTCAGTCTGGTGCCTGACACACCCCAGTGCTCAAAATGCATCAGCAACTTTTCTTTCTCTGTCACCCTCTCTTCTAGTTTGTACAGGCAGTTCCTGGGGAGAAATTATGGCACTCAGAAAACTTAGTAAAATTAGGTACAAGGGGGCAGGGGAGGAGTATCTGATCACAAACAAAACTTCTGCCCACCTTTTATCTCCTGGGATTTTCATGTCTTGAAAGCTACTCTATTTGCATGCTTACTAACAAGTGTTAGCGTCTGCCCCCTAGTGGCCAAGGTGCACAGTGACAGTTTACACCAGACAGCCCCCAAAATGTTTCCCCCTTCTGTGCTGTTTGATGAATCTTCAGTGGGGGCCTCCCTGGTGGACTAGGGGTTAAGTCTCAGCGCTATAACCACAGTGGCCCACCGCGGCTACCTGAGTTCAGCCCCGGTCCCCAGCCAGGGGGATAAGCCACATACAGCGCAGCAGACATCTCCTGTCTCACCCGCTGCTCACCTCAGCGGCATATTTCAGTAAATTTGCCTGCTCCGGTCCCTACTCTGTCACTGGTAAATCCTCTCATTCCCCCACAGCCCCATACCTCTGGCCTACACCCCAGTTCTTCTATTCAAAAATAAAATCCTAAATAAAATAAAATACTTCTTTAGAAAAAAAATCTTCAGTAGTCCCTCTTGACCTAGTCACAACAAATATGTATCACAACAGGAAAAATTAAACAGGAGCAATTGTCACTAAAGTTGATAAGACTGATTGTTTAACACAGTTGTTAACCCTGGCTGCACATTCAAATCACACACACACACACACACACACACACACACACACACACACACTCTCCAACACAAAATCAACGTAGTGGACCTAACCCCAAACCAGTGCATCTGAACCCTCAAGAAAGTGAGCATGGAGAGCTTTAAAAGCTCCCCAGGTGATTGTGATGTGTAACCAGGATTCAGGATCAGAACTTTCAAAACTCTATTAAAATTTGGACAAATGACGCAAAGATTTTCCCTTTGGGCAGCCCTCCCACAAGCCTGCATACTCTGTGGAGTTGCTCTCCATGCTCAGAATGGCTTTGGTATCCTCTTGGGGAGCTGCTTTCAGATCACGTGGCATGTATTCTAGAACAATCTCAATATTGGAAAATTTTCATCTTTTGAGTTTGAATAAAATTCCTAAAGTGATTTTAAAATCAAGTCAGCAGAGTATTGTGGGCCATTTTGCAGGATAAGCTGGGTAAGACCAATTTTGGTCAAGAACGACATATGGCCAAGGGGATAGATCTGTCTCGTGCGTCTCATAATTGACACAAAAGGCAATTGCAAAAGAGGGCCACAAACATTTTTATTAGTAACAGCTGTATTGGAGCGCGTGTGCTGCTCCCCAATCTACTGTCTTTAAAAGACAATGTTCATCTGGATGTGTGAGTTCTGATGGAACTATTAAAAATCTGCTTTATTTTACATAAGGGTCAAACTGGCATTGAGAAGGGAAAAAGGGAAAACTGGCCATAAAGGTCAAAACCGGACAGTCTTTTGGCTTCAGGAGCTGTGCTCATCATCCAACACTGTCAGAATCCAATTTGTCATGTCTGAGAGGGACCCCCCTTCCAGGCTGCCAGAGCAATGACTAGCCCGGGAACTGCTGAGCGCCCCTGCTCAGGAGCAGTGGGACTTCCTGCCTGGGACCTCTGGCTAGATGAGATGACAGAATAGTGTCCTCTAAACTCTCATAATGAAACTCTCTAATATTATATCAGATAAAGATGTGATGAACCCTAGTCTCCTAATCGTCACTTGTAAATCAATTGGACTTTATTTCCAACTCCAATATTTTGCATTATATTCTTTCCCAGGAGAGATTCTAATCCTCTCTCATACTTCCTCAATCTAATGTGAACAGTAACCATTGTACCCTCCTCCCTGGCACCCATGTCTCTAGGATGCTGTTTCCCAATGTGTAGTCCCAGGAATCCTGGCTTCATGGTATCTGTTTGTTCATTTGATTATTTAATAATTATTTTTTCTAGGCAGGAGTAAATCCAGGTTTGGGGGCCCCTAAAGCTGATAACAATGGTAGAGGGCCCCCTTAAGGAAAAGAACACAAAATCGTGAACATGAAATTGAGTAGAGGGCCTTGGAAGGGGCATGATGAAGCTCCATGACTATATCTTTATGAACTTGCAGGCTGTTCTGGGCAATGGGGCCAGAAACATGAGTAAGACAAAGACATGCCCTATGAATCTAATATTCTAAAGGAACAGAAACAGGAGCTGGAGATGAACAGAACTGAGAGGTGGGAAAATTCCATGGCTATATGTTTGGGAACTAAGGAACTACACATAATCAAACAGGTCTCTTCACTGAAGGGCATCTCAGAGCTATCAAAATGCTGATGTGCCCCCTGACTCTCCAAGACAGGCACACGCCAGCAGCAACCCCCAACTTTATCAGAGAATCCCTTTGGATCTCTGAATCACAGAATTCTGTGATCCCTGCTGGGAAACCCTAGTCTGTAACGTACTGGAAGCTCAGCATGTGAGCTCATCTGTCATCTGCCACGAAACTGAGTGCTTGTTTGGAGCAAGTACACGGCTTTTGCTAATGAAATAATTTAAATTGTTTCTCATTACTGTTACTCTCTAACTCTTCTTTACTGTTTTTAGGCAATAGGAACCCATCTCCTCTGCTCCCAACATTTCAGAATATAAATCTCTAAATACACGTTTTAAAATCTTTCCAATTGGGCCTTGGATTTTATATAGCATGGCTCCTGCCTAAAGTTAACTGGAATTCACCTTAGGAAGGATTCTCAAATTTAGAAATGCAAAATAGCAGGACACCTCGTGGCTTAAAAACCACCCGTTATTCTCAAGCATCACAGAGGAGTCACAGTGTGGGGTCATAAAACTGCCTTGGCACCTCCCTGCAACCCCTCCACCAGGGTGAGAAGGCTCTGGCGTGGGGCCTTGCTTTCCAGCGGTAAGAATTATATTTGTCTCGGGTGCTGGTTCCAGAGACATCTGTGATGGCAGCCCATCCAACTCTGTTCTCAGGGAGCTAACTTTAGCAGCAGATTCTGCATCTGCTGGCGGAGTTTGACACAGCATATGTTTTCCAAAGCAGCCTTTCCCAATAGCTGACTCTCTTCTCATGTGAGGACATTTAATATATCCTGAGAACTAATCATCTCCCCTCTCTCCCCCAACGTGGAAGCTATTTTTAATTTCATCCAATTTAACAAGCAGTCATGTCTGGAGCCCATCTTTTGATTTCAAAATAACAAAAAAGCATTTCTATGACTCATAATAGATTTTACCTCTAGATAGGCAGGCAAATTTAGCCACACCTTTTCCCAAATAAAGTCTTTCTCTCTACACTTTGGACACTCCTCTTAACCCTTTAGCTGCTTGAGGGGATTGCACACAAGAGCAGCAGCATTGTGGTAATTTTAAAATATGCCCATAATTTCTTTGACACTTCTCTCTTCCAAAGGTGGAGCTTAATACTCCTCCCCCTGCATGTGGGCTAGACTTAGTGACAGGTTTCTGACAGAGAATACAGGAAGTGGGTGTGTGTGACTTCTAAGCTTGTGTTATTATAAAAGGCACTGTGGCCTCTTCTTTGGTTTTTCCTAGGATCACTCACTGGGGGGACCAGCTGCCAAACATGAAGACAGGTAGATCTGGAGAAGAACCTCCTGCCAGCAGCCGGGAGGGAACTAAGGATTTTCCCCACAACTTCGAGGAAGCCATCTTGACGCATCTTCCTGCCCCTGTCAAACTTTCCACACTGCAGCCTCAGTCAACTTTTTGACTTGGGCCACATAATAGGCTCAGACAAAATCATCTAGCTAAATTGCTTCCAAATTCCTGACCTATGTGAGATAATAGATGTTTATTATTGTTTTAAGTCATTAAGGTTTGTACTGAATTGTTAGGCAGCAGTAGATAACGATTATTACAACATCCTGAGGTGTTTGTCTCTTCTGTCTGAAAACAGTGGGCTGGGTTAACTGGGAGTATAGTTACTTGAGTAACGGAAAGGACTCCCATGAACTTCACCCTGTGGGTAAAATTATGTCCTATTAATATAGCGCAGTTCACTTCTGTTAGCCTTAAGACTTGCTTTCAAGATCCCCACTGCCCCCTTGCAGAGAAGGGAGGTAGTGCCCACAGCACCCCCAATTCAATCCTGTATGCTTCCCACATGCCAAACAGCATCTTCCAGGCCTATCTTCAGCTTTCCCAGACCACCACCCAAACCATCACACTGTCCACCTCTTGACTACTGAGTCCTTTCCCTGGGGCCCTGTCATTGTCCCTGTATGCTGACTGACAGTTGTCCTCCCCTCTGTTAGTGTCACTCACAGGTGTGCCAAAGCAGTATCATGGCTCTGTCAGTTTTACACACACAACCTTCACTCTGCAGGGAGGGAGGGTACCACCCCAAGGTGAGACATGCAAATAGCATCCCGCACACCACAGAAGGACCACCAGTCTCTTTTGAGTCTCAGAGCCGTTCTGTTGAATTTGGTCAATCCTGCCTAGCACTTTGTAATTTAGAGGAGACTTTTACCTCTGATCCAGCAGATCCCCATTGTTTTATTTTTCTTTCTAAGACTTTTATTGTTAAGGCAATTTTAGGTTCACAGCAAAATCAAGGAGAAGGTAGAGAAATTTCATACAAACCTCTTCCCTCCTATGCATAGCCTCCCCCACCCTCCACCAGAAGGATATATCTGCTAGAACTGATGAAGCCTATATTGGCACATCATAATCACCCAAAGTCCACAGTTTATAAAACATGGTTCACTCTTGGTGTTGTACATTCTGTGAATTTGGACAAAAACATAATGACAACTATCCATCATTATAGCCTCAATGCAGAGTATTTTTACTGCCCTAAAAATCTTCTATGTATCTCCTATTCATCCTCCCTCTACCCTCAACTCCTGGCACCACTGATCTGTCTCCATAGTTTCACCTTTCCCCCAAGATCATCTGGTTGGAATCATGGAGTATGTACGAAGCCTTTTTAGACTGGCTTCCTTCATTTAGTAATATGCAGCTAAGATTCCTCCATATCTTTTTTGTGACTTGATAGCTCATTTTATTTAGCTCTAAAAGGATAAGGAGTTCCTGTTGCTCCATAACCTTGACCACATTTGGTGGTGTCAAAGTGCTCACATATTTTGGCCATTCCATTAGGTAAGTAATGGTACCTACTGTTGATTTAATTTGTATTTCCCTGATGATGTGTGATATGAAGCATCTTTTCATGTACTTGTTTACCATCTGTCTATCTTTTTGAAGAGGTGTCTGTTTAGGTCTGCGGCCCATTTTTAATTGAGTTGTTTGTTTTCTTACTGTTGAGTTTAAAAAGTTCTTTGTAGATTACCAGATTACCAGTTTCTAGAGCACCAGTTCTTTATGCCCTCCTTGTATTTTTAGTAGACCCCACTGTCAGCAAACACAAATAAGTCCATCAAAATTCCTGCACAAATATGAATCCTAGTCATGTGCCTTATTTAACATTTTCCTTAAAAACCCCTTGGCCCTCGTAACAGTGAAAGAACTCTTTTACACATGGGGGATCTCTTAGGTTTTTATCTTAATAGCCCTATTGAAGAAAATCATTTCTAACAAGTGTATGTGTAAATGCTGATGCAGGGGAGGGGAGTTGCTAGGCAGCAATTGGTTTCTCAGTAGTTTCTTTTTTAAAAGAATGATGACTGCATTTATAAATCACCAAAACCTCAGTTTTTCAAAATTCCCCCCAATACTTGGAGGCAAAGGGGTCTGACTCCTGCACATGCTGTGTACCCAGGCTTTGACCTGCTTCCAACAAGTCTTAAGAATATGCAGGGGAAATCATCCCTCGAAGACATAGATCTGAGGTCCAAAAACTCTTTAAACCAAAATAAGTTTGTTAGTCTATTTTCTCCTCAAGGACAGAAAGAATACAAGAGTGCACAGTAGATATTTGTGGATACGTCAAATCCAAATTTGCTCTCAGTCATTAAACTAGGACCAAGATCTCCCATCTCAACCAAAACAGAAAGCCAGGGATGCCAGGCAGATAGAGTCAAGGCTTCTATCCTATCCCTCTCTTTTGAAACACCTCCATAAAGAAGGTGGGAGATGGAGTGGGGGGAGAGGGAAAAAAAACTTTATTCTTTCAACATTGACCCATTTTGTTCAGGTCTAACAACTCAAAAGCAGCAGAGTCATTGAAACACGGATTGTAAAACTATAACACTCCTCAATTACTTCTTGTTGGCCAGACAAGCAAACCTATTATTTGACAATGCATCATGCTCCAAGATAGTAAACTTTATCATACAGAGGTCATGAGAAAAAGACCACAGGTACAGTTTGCTAACCTCCACTAGATAATTTTTCACAGTTATCATCCAAGCACTGTAAAAGCACAAAAGATATGTTATCTTCGGGCTCAGTTTATTATAACGTGTGGGTGAGACTCCCTATAAAACCACTTACTAGGTAACTGTTGCACGTTCTCCTGCACAGAAAGTCAAATCAGTAAAACATCTTTCTGACAGTGTCTTTTTAAGTGTCAGGAATAAAAGGACGTGCTCTTAAAGGAGAGGTAGCACTCTATTTATCATCCCCCCTCACTTTCCCACACGTACACACGCAGATCCCCATCGCCTCTCTGCATGCCAGAGACACTCAAAAGAATCCTTCTCAGTAGTCTCGTTTCTTTTACAGCTGAGTATTTCACGGCAGAATTGTTCCTCGATAAAGCTGCAAGTAACATTAACTCAAGATACTATAGGTGCCAGCATTTCAAGTCCTAGTCATGGTATTTTTTCCCCTGGAGTCATAACAGTAAGTAAGACCCAGGAACTACAAAATAAAAGGATGATGGATTCCCTCAGCAAATGCTCTCAAGAGCCTCAGATTTAATATTAAAGCCTAAGAGAGGTCATCTAACTGGAGCTTGAAACTTAGATTTTTCTAAGTGCCTACCTCTCTCCCACAGTAATGTCCTCATGGTCCCTGGGGACACTTTAAGGGTGATGGCGGGGGTGAGGGGGAGCAGGTTTTGGATGATTAAAACCCAGGACATATAATGACATCCCAGGAAACTAGAAGTTCACTATCCTAGCCCCAAAAGAAAACACAAGTTAAAGGATGTGAGATCGGGGATTCCTCCCAGAATGCACTTTTCTTTAGAATGCACTTCTTCCAATAGTCCAGCAAGTCGAAGAACTTTGTTATCCATTCAAGGCAAGGAAGCAGCTTTCTAGATTGGCACACACAAAAGCAGTGATTTTCAAAAGAAACTAACAGTAAATTTGGGGGAGTTAGTTATGTCTCCCCACAAAAATCTGCTGAATAAATATTGAGGGGCTATGGGAGAATCGAAAGAAATAGAACATGCTGTTTCTATGCTTGAATCAAATTTTTGAAGAAACAAGACATTTAGAGAGAACAAGGAGCAATTAGCAAAATGCTAAATTAAATGTCTTCTGGTTAAATGTTTTTTTCACTACTAAAATATGTTTGGGAGCCAAGAAAGGGGTGTGTATAGAGTTCCTTTACCTGGGGCTCAAAAATCACCTCAAAGAACCTGAAACATGGCCACATGTTTAATGGCGAAGCAAAGGCTCATTTACAAATCCTTTTCCTATATCCAGCCATGTTGAAAGGACTTTGAAATCTTTCTAGCAAGTTCTTCGTGTATTCAACATTCATTCATTCAACTAACATTTACAAGGCACTATTTTGGGCCGGGTACATAAGATACAGGAGTAAAAGACCCAATCCAGGTCCTCCCAGGCCTACAGAGATAGACATGCGATCTATTCTGGGCCTAGAAAAATATTCAGTGGGATATCTAAGCCAGACTAAATGAATCACAGAAAATTTCTCAAAAAACAATATCTGAATTGAGATTATGAACATTGGTGGGAGTTAGCCAGTTGGAAAAGGGTGAAGGAAAATCATACCAATTGCACAAGAGGTTTGGGAAATCTTAATGTGGTCACAGAGCTGTAAGTCATTTGATCGGATTAGAGAAGATGTAAGAAGAGTTCAGAAGAAAGCAAAGATCGTTTTTAGATAAGGGACCTGGGGAGGCTTCATAGAAGAGGTGTGGCACTGAGCCTTAGAAAACAGGTAGAATTTCAGAGAGAAGACAAGGATGGGGGTGGGGGTGGGAGGGGCACTGTTTCTGTATTCACCAGTTTTCTGCATATCATCTGGCATGAACTGATGTTCAAAAACATTGTCAAATGTTGAAAAAGTACAACTGAGGTACTAAGACAGAAGAGTGAGTTCAAGGTGTGTTTAGAACAGTGAGTAGTCTGGTTTCTTGCAAGCACAGAATCCTTATGGAGAAAATGTAGAAGCAAGAGGTAAACTGAGGCTGGATTAAAGCGGTCTTGTCCCTCAGTTAGTGAATGTGGGAAAAGGCTCTAAGCAAGAGAGTCGTCAGATGAGTTTTGAGCAGGGTAGTGACAAGGCCAAAATGCACTAGAAAGATAGCTTGGTAGGAGGGAAGAAGGGGGACCAAAGACTTGAGGCCAGTTAAGATGCCAGGAATGAAATTCAGAGTGAAAGAATTAGATGCCCAGCTAGGTGGGGGCAGGAAGAAGGGAAGAGCCTCTGGGCAAACTGCATAGGGGTAGAAAAGAGAGTACTGGGGAGAGAGAGGAGTTACAATGCTCCTAAGGTTTTAGGTTCCATATTCCAGGTCTCTAGTGCTGCATAAAAGCCACTCCAAAACTTAGTGGCTTAAAACAACAATCATCTATTTTGCTTATAAATATGCAATTTGAGCAGGACTCAGCAGGGAAGGCCTGTCTGTACTTGATGGAGCATCAGGTGGGTGGTTGACTGAGAGTCGATTGACCCTCTTCCCAGATGGCACCCTCACACAGCTGGCATCTGGGGCTGAGGAACGGGGCCCTCAGTAGCTCTCCACATGGTCCCCTCCCTGTGCCTGGGCTTCCTCACAGCATGGTGGCTGCATTTCAAAGACAAGCAGTTTGGGAGGGGGGTATTCATGTCTTTATGACCTAGCCTTAGAAGTCCTACAGTATCACTTCTGCCACGCCATCAGCTGAAGCCATCAGGAGGACCCCCTCAGGTCAGAGAGGAGGCATAGATTGCCCCTCTTAATGGGAGACTGGCAAGGTTCTGGAAGCGCCTGTGGGATAAGAAGTGCCTATGTGGCCTAGCTGGGGTGTCCCAGCATAGGGCATTTGCAGGTGGTATTACAATGGTGTCACACACCGAAAAGGGTGGGCCCTAAATGCAATGGCTGGTGTGTTTACAAATAAAGGAAAGATACCAAGGAGACAGACAGAGAAGACGACTGCGTGAGGCCCGAGGCAGGGGCTGGAGTCATGCCGGCCTGAGCCCAGGTACGCCGGGAGCCACCAGAGCTGGCAGTGGCCAGGACAGAGCCCCCTGCAGAGAGAGAACACAGCCCTGCAGACACTGGCTCTGGACTTCTGGCCTCCAGAACTTTGAGAGACTGTGTTTCTGTAGTTTGAAGCCCCAAGTTTGTGGTGATTTCGTTAGGGTGGTTCTAGGAAATGAAGATATGGCCCTTTTCGGAGAATATCATCTGCTACACTCAGGGCTTGAAGATTGGTGGGACCATCTTGACAGATAATGCCAAGAAGGAGAAATGGCCTAGAGGGTCCCGATCTTAGGATTTGCTCAGAGGGGCTTGCCAGGAGCCAATGCCAGGATGGTGCTAGTTTTAACTGCAGGACTGCTGCTTAGAGTATGAAGCTGGGACTGGAGAGGCCATCTTAAAATCCCGGCCATCAGCAAGAAGCTCGGCACAAACTCAGGCATCCTCTCTGCATTACCACCTCCTCTTGGGGATGAATCAGGTGACCGCACATGTTTCTGCATTTTAATTATTTATAGTGCACAGTCTAAAGTGGTGTTCAACCAGCCTAATGACTCGGGGTGATTGAATCAAAGGGGAAGGAGATTCGAGCGCTACATGGAGAGTTTCTAATAGACTTCTCTAGAGTTTACAGCTGAAGGGAAGAACCGCTCCCTCTGCTTTCTAATAGACTAACAAACCTCTCTCAATCTTCTTCCGAGACCCCAAAGGTACCAGCCAGTTGCTCTTTCGTTCGAGAGCCAAAATGAGTACAATAAGTTTTGTGGCTGGCACAGATGAAATTAGGAATTTGTTAGTGAAATGTTCTATACGCTGATTTTCCTGACAACCCTCTCATGATCGTAGATAGCAGTCCCTGATCAACCAGATGCCAATTAAAAGAGAGCAGCCGTTTCACTCATCCAAATATTTCCACTTTGCTCAAAATGGATTCCAAACAGTCCTAGGGTTCTCTGGGATGCTTTAAATCCTTTTTCCTAGCTAGATGGCATTTTAGGTTTTCTGTTTAAGACTCTTGCCCTTCATTGCAAAGCTCAAAGAGAAATTACATCTCTGTGCGGTTGGCCCCCTACCCCCTCCCCCACCCACCCTTTGGTAGGGCATTTATTAATTTAGATTTCCTGGGAACTTGGGTCCCTCCTGGCCGGGGCTGGTAACAAAATCCCATCAAAGATAATGAATTTTTTTCCTAAACTTTTTGGGCTGATCGTTTTCCCGAAAGGTGCAGAGGGACAGAATTTTCTTTGCAAAACACTAAGCTGAGACCACTGTGGATGAATCCTTGGAGGACTCTTTGGGGATGAGGAGGAAAAGATGGGGAAAGGAACCAGCAGGGACTCCCTGGTGAGGAGAGTAGGTGGAGAGCCAGGAGGAGGGAGAGAAAATGGTGAGAGGGAAAGACACAAAGACCCCTTGCTGCTTAATACCACTGAAGGTTCTAGAAGTACTTGAAAGGTTTTGAGAGGCAGCCAAGCCAGAAAGCTGTGCACAGTTGGGGCATTTGGGAGACAGTGGTGGATGGAGGCGGGGGCATGGATGGACTTCAGAAAGGAAGGCCAGGAAGAGACAGGGGCCAGCCCCAGGAAGGCTTGCTGCAGAACCCAAAGGAGTTCCTGTCCTCACCTTCATCCCCAAGTGAGGGCAACAGTCTCCTAAGGACTTGGGGTGTGCAGGAAAAGAAGGGTTTCCCATGTTGCTATAACAATCTCTAAATAAAGACTAATACATCTTTGTGGGGGAGGGAGGAAGGAAGTGGTTTGTTGGTTACACTTGTAATAAAAATTTAAGTCCATAGTTTTTCCAAGTTACAATCAGTAATAAAACAAATAATACAGCTAACATTTAGCATGTAGTGTATATTAAGAATTGTATTAAGTAGGGCCTGCCTGGTGGTGCAGGGGTTAAAGTCTCAGCGCTATCAAGCAACCACCAACCACGGCAGCATGAGTTCGATCCCCATCCAGGGAGCTGACTCACATAGTGCAGCAGACCTCTCCTGTCTCACCTGCTGCTCCCCTCAGCTGTGTATTTCAGTAAATCTGCCTGTTCTGCTCCCCACTCTGTCTCAGGTGAATCCTCTCACCCTCCACACCTCTGGCCTACTCCCCAGTTCTTGTATGCATAAATAAATAAATCTTTTTTTAAAAAAAGAATTGTATTAAGTAGCTTATGCATATTAGCTTACTTAATTTTCTAAAAAGATTTATTTATTTATGCATACAAGCTGGGGTACAGGGCAGAGGTGTGGGGGGGGGCGAGAGGGTTCACCAGAGACAGAGTGGGGAGCAGAACAGGCAGACTGACTGAAATACACTGCTGAGGGGAGCAATGGGCAAGGCAGGAGAGGTCTGCCGTGCCATGTGGGAATCTCCCCTGCCGGGCATCGAACTCCTGTCACGGCTGTCAACAGCTCCACAGCGCAGTGCTTCACCGCTGCACCACCAGGGAGGCCCTAGCTTACTTAATTAACTCTCACAAGTTTACTGTGAGGGCACTATTATTGTTAGATGAGCACTACTATTATTAGGTATAGACAGGTCATAAAATTTGCCTAAGGTCACAGAGATCCAGGATTTGAACTAGGCAAATTAACAGAGCCCACCCTTTTAACATACTCTGCCAAACGTAGTTTGGGCTTTTGTAACAAACCCTGGAAAGCATCACATACTAAATAAAGTGAGCTAACTGAGAGGTTCATCCCTGAGGGCACCCATACACTGTACAGCAGATTACATGACCATATTTAAAGCTGGAAGGACTTGAGCAATTGTTAGTCCCAGTTGGGGAAACTGAGGACTAAAGAGGACTAGCCCAAGGACATTCAACTATTTCATGCCAGAAAAGCAAACCTAACCAGAATCTGACCTGGAGGACAGAATCTCCTGACTTGCAGCAAAGATGAGTCACTCCTCAACATACCTCTCCCCCAGGCCTGAGCAACGGCTCTATCAACCCAGGATACAGCATCCGGTGTGCTGCTCCAGAGGGAGGACGCAGCCACAGAAAAGAACTGGCCACAGAAGCCCACAGAGGAGACAACGGGGAGAGAGAGAGCATGTTGGCTTATCCTTACCTTCTGGGAATGTAGACCCCAAATCCCAGGTCTGTCATTGGGAACACAGAGTGAAAGAAGGTGTTGATGAACTAACTGACCCTCCAGGGGCTGGAAAGTTTCTTTGAACAAATGAGAAAGGAACTGGAGCTGCAGAGAGAGCTGAGCTGCAGAAGGGCTTCTTATTTGTGTTAACAAAACAATCAAACCTTTCCTTAGATCCCTTTATGGCAGATTAAGAAGGCTTTGGGGGTTCTCAGCATACCTGTCACCGAGCATTTGCATTTCACACTGCAAAACCCCTTTAGATTAACGACCTCCCTATCTGCAAGATAGTCTTGTCTTAATAGCCGAGTTATGTGTAATACCAATCCCACCAAGATTAAAGAGGAAAGAATTTCTGGTAAGAAATTTTGCTAATGACTGTCTAAGACATAAAAACTTGCTGCAATAAATTAACATGTGTCTTCTAATATGGACCTACTGATTTACTTGAGGCAAAATTGCCCCGGAACCACACACCTGGGCATCATACCCCCGCCCCCTTAGAAATGGCGGGTTTTATATTTATGCTCAGCTGCAGTGAACCCTGAGGACAGCCATCTGGCACCGCAAGTACCAATAGCCCTGAAGTGAAGAGCGGCATTTCTGTAATGCCGCTGTCAGTACTCCTGCAGGCGATGTGCAATGGAGAGAGAAAAGCACACCTCCCAGGCACCCCGTCCTCCCTTTTCCTGCCCTCTGCACTAGACATTTTTTCCCAGTCTGTGAGTACACCCTGCCATGAAGAAAAAGTATCAAGTTCCGTGTGTCTCAGGCAGCACCACATGGCAGGAGACCAGAGAACAAGGAAACTGACCCTGCGCTGACTTGGTTCAAATCCCAGTCCTGCCACTGACTCATATGGCCCCCAACAACTGACTTCCCTACATCTTAGCTTCTCCATCTGTAAATAAGGGATACCTATGTACACCGCTCACAAGAGCTCCTGGCAGGTAGTAGGACATTAGAGGACAGAGATCCCTTCTTTGAATTTTCCACCCCAGGCCTCCATGCTGAGCACTTAAGCGCTGGCCCCTCTAACATGCCAGTCTTCATGGGTGGCTCTGACAGACAGGCGCTGGGCTCGCTGCCACCCTACTGAGGCAGTGACCTCAGCTTTGAGCATTGCAAGCAGCATATTTTGTATAATGAACAAGTGAGTCTTGCCACTTGCCCAGCATCAGGGTGTCTACATCTCCCATGCTGTTCCCCAGCAGGCATCTCCCCTGCCCACCCATTTGTAAGTTCCCAGACGCAGGTGGTTTAAATTCCTGCAGACTCTGGTGTGTAAGAAATTTACTGCCTTTTGGTACAACCACAATGGCTGCTGTCCATCAGCTTTATGAACATGAGTTTAACCCATTCAATCCATAGCCCAGGACAGTGGTCACCAGCGACAGGAGTTTCAGAAGCTGAGGCCACCAATGTGCTTAAGTGGAAGCCAGTCTCTGTATCTGCAGTTCTCTAATCTGGCTCTTCCAGTTGGAAGGATCCTACTCCACTCTCTTCCTATTCAAATATGGCTGGGCAGGCATCTCTTAATAAATAAGAGGGTCCTGGTATCCTTCTACTTCCCCTCTTCTTTGATCTTGACCACAGAAGAAAAGTTGAAATTTGTGGTGCTGGAGCACTCACTTAGCTGCTTGAAAGTTGTCCTGTGTAAGGTAGCAACCAATACTCCTGAATCTTCTACAGGGGTACTTCACTGATCTATCCACAGAAGGTCTGGTGGTTAAGGGGGAGCAGTTCTAGGGTAGAGACGGCTTCCCTCTCAGTTGCCTTTTCATACACAACATCTTGAATGTCTGTCCATTAAGAAGGGTTTGGACGTTAAAACAGACACCCCTGTTTTGGGTATTGAAGGTAAAACTGAAATTTTCCAGATCTCCCCATCACACCCACACTCATACATTGCATAACCCCAGAAATACACACCATCCTGATCATCCGCTGCTAGGACCCCACTTCCTGAAGACCTTCTCTTAAAGGCACTTGGCTTAGCCAATGGCCTTTAACTGAGTGGGACTTCAAGACTAAACTGAAAGACTTAGAAAATTAGCTCACTAAGAACTGGAATGCTTCCCCCCTTGAGCCCTGCCTAGCTCCCCATCTCACCACTCCCTCAACCTGGGTCTTCGACCAAGGGGCTGGCCCAGGTACCTAGAGATTTTCTTGCTGCTGTTCAAAGGTTTGTCACTGGAACACCTGCATCAGCATGCACTGTTTTCACCACATTCTTGTTTAAGAACCCAAGTAGCCGGGCCTCCCCAGTGGCGCAGCTGTTAAGTGCTGCGCTGTGGAGCTGTCGGTAGCAGCAATGCAAGTTCGATGATGGGCCAGGGAGATTCCCACATGGTGCCGCAGACCTCTCCTGCCTCACCCGCTGCTCCCCTCAGCAGTGTATTTCCATCGATCTGCCTGTTCTGCTCCCCACTCTGTCTCTGGTGAACCCTCTCACCTCCGCACGCCTATGGCCTGTACCCCAGCTTGTATGCATAAATAAATAAATCTTTAAAACTAAATAAATAAATAAATAAGAACCCAAGTGGCTTGGAGGCCCATGATAAAAATGCTTTTTATCCATACTGTGGTAAGCAGAACTGGAAGATATGCTCCAAGATTTCTGCCCCCTGCTATGCATGTCTGTGTGACACCCTCCCCTTGAGTGTGGCAGGACCTGTGACAATGATAGGTCATTCCTATGACTATGATGCATTACATGGCACAAGGTATTTTGCAGAAGAAATTAAGGTCTCTGATCAGTTTTGATGTTGACTTTAAGGTCATTAAAAGGGATAGTATCTAGGAAAGGCATGATCATTCAGCTGAGCTTAAAAAACGTGACAAGGGGTAGCAACAGACAGTCTCCCTTTGAGCAAATAGAACGTAAGCGGCCACTTGCAGCTCAGACCTGAGAGCAGTCTTAGGAGCTGAGCTCAACCCTGCAAAGGTCCAGCAAGAAAATGGGACTCGGTCTGACAAGCATGAGGAGCCGGATTCAGCCAACAACCCACACGAGTATGGAAGAGAACCCTGAGCTCCAAATGAGAACAGGACCCTGACTATGCCTGACTTCTGCCTTGAGAGAACCCTGAGTAGAGACCCCTATTATTTAGTGCCCAGGCTTCTAATCTATAGAAACCATACAGAAATAATAAAAGCTATTAGTGGAAACCACAAAGGTGGTGGTAATTTGTTACAGAGCACTAGAAACTGGACATACTCAGAGTATTCTTCACATCATGCTTATTTGAGGGTAGGGTGTAATGGAGGCCTGTTTCTGTTTAGCTCTATTGTCTTTACCCTTTTTCCTTCAGATACTTCTCAAACATGTCTCCATCTTTTACCCATGTACTCTCAATACTTGCCTCATTATTCTTGCTTTGAAACAACTGTTAAATAGTGAACACACCCAGAAATTCTCAGCACCCCACACCAGTGTGACCTGCTAGGTTTTCTGTCGACAGCCCAGCATCTGCATTTGAGCCGCTTTGTTTTGTCTTCTGGCCTTCATCTCCACAACATTCCCCGAGAAGTACTATTAGAGAGGTCTGAAATGTGGAGACTGCAAAGTTCCCTAGGCTATGTCCCTTGAGAACACTCAGGGCTAGCATGCCTTGGAATTCCATGCAGAGAAATAGAATCAGTGATTCTCAATAGAAGTATCTGCATGAATGATAACAAACATGAATACATTAAAAGTTCTTTAATGAACCAAGGGAATCTGCATAAATGAGGCTTTACTATGTTTGATTTAGATGACAGAAAATTTCTCTATGACTGGCACAAGAAAGTCTTTTGTAATTTTTAAATGAATGAATGTATGAATGAATGAATGAAACATTTTACTAAAGCAGCAACAGAAGAGCCACTAATTAAATACCAGGATTTACAGTTCTTCACTTCTTTGACCAAATTGTGTCACTCATTTAGATACAACTGTCAATAATATTAGTTTATGCATGGTTGTTTCAATAAAAAGGCTCTATTTTTTTGTTTAAATCCCACATTTAACTGAGGGGGAGGATATACTATTTCTTGCTGCATATACCCATAGTTAGAATGGTTATAGTCAGTTCACAAGATGGTAACTATGCCCCTGGAGACAACAGAAACTGCTACTATGGAGGGCAAAGCACCTTAGAGAAAATAATTGGCCTCCAGGATATTGTTCCTGCCAATTTCCAACCTACATGGTGATAATAAGCAACTTGAAATTTCCTTATAAATATTTTATAATTCTCAAAAAATCTACATATCCATCAACACAGAATAAGTAAAATAAACTGTGATACATCAAGCGGAGTAGTACGCAGTCATTAAAAGTAATGATCATGATCTATAGTTATTGACAAGAAAAGATGTCAGACACTATTATGTTAAAAAAAAAAAGCAGGTTAGAAAATAGTATTTACAGTATAAATATAAGAAAACAACTTGAAGGCTACATAACAAAAATGCTAACATAGCCATTTGGAAGGAGTAGATTTTATAGGTGGGGTCACCATATTTTCTGGTTTGCCTGCAACAGTCAACAAATGTTTACAAAAGCCATGTTACTGAAATAAAATTAGTCATTTCCTATCAATTTGTAAGTACTCAACATGAATATGACAGTCAAATTCTAATTTTGGCTTTAGTTTTCTTTGTAATCTGCAATAAATTGTTGTTTACATCATGAAATGCATGCCAATAGTAATAGGCCTACAGTTAATACCTGTAAAAAATCAAGTCACAGACTACTTCTTAGATTTCTTTGCTTGTCTCTTGCACAGCTGTTCAGAAGCATCCCTGGGGAGTGTCTAGCAGCAGTCAGCCAGCAGACGGTTTCCATTGTGCAAAAGCACAGCCTTAAGACTCAGTTTCCAAGAGTCTAGAAATAGTCTCCATTCTTGTGGGTCATGAGTGATTTCTAAGGCATTCATGAGGACCTCAATATCAGAACAGAATACCAGAGTACTTTCCTTTCTGAAGAAAGGCTCCAACTGCTGATGGTGCTTTCTATATAAAGTAATTGTGACATCTTCTTCTAGAAGATTCCATTGTTGGAGTCTTGATCCTAGCAATTCTGCCTTGTTCTTGGATAAGTTCAAATCACAAACCAGGTCACTTAGTTCTTCCTGTGTTAGTCTGTGTGGGGTTAATGATGCACCACAGTGAAAATCTGGATCACTGCATGCTGATGGAACAGGAGAAGAACAAGTCAGCTCACCCTTGTCCTCATCAGATGAATCAAGAGAATATTCTGTTGGAGGTTCTGGAATAGGTAGTCCCTCACCATGTGGAACTGGTCTCAATGCAGACGGAATGTTTGGGTAGACTATTCTCGACTTCTTTTGTTTTGTTATTCTGCTGGAAAGAGGAGGAACCAAGCAGAAGTAACAGTCTTTTCTGTGGTTACTTGGCTCTCTCCACACCACGGGGACTGCAAATGGCATTGATGGTCTTTTGCCATTTCACCACTGTGAAAGCTGTGTTGTACATGTAGCACAGCACATACGCGGGGTCCAAGGCTTGTCTTGGTCACCAACCTTGCATCCCAAGTAAAGATGATAAGCCTTCTTCACTTGAGAAGTGATACTTTTCTTCTGGGTGACAAATGTCACTTCCCCACAAATAGAGCAGAAATTGTCCACGCTATTAATGCACTTTCGAGGCATGACTGTTCTGTATTGTGCCTAAATGGATAAAATAATAACAGTTCTATGGAACAGTAGCTTCAACTGTCTCACACAAAGTCTGAAATATTTTCAATGCTCAACCTTTCCTACAGGGCTTTATAGTGCACTGCTAACATCAGCTTACTTCAGCAGCTGCCTGGCAGTAGCATTGCATTGCATCAGAAAATGATGCAATCAACTCTGGATGATGTGTGCGTGATGGTATTATGCAATGCGATGCACTATTACATCATTCTAGGCTGATTTAGGATGTTGTTGCAGTCCTACTGGATAAATTTACATGGTGAAATATATAAAATGAATTCTATGAAATATCTTCAAAACGAGAGCTAATAAAAAATTTTCAGGGTTATATTCATATTCAGCACACCAAGATACTACAGATTAAGACCTTTTAAAGTCAGTAACGATCTCAATGTTGACCAGTGTTATAAGAGCACTCCCATTCCTTTCCAACACTGTTCCTGCTTATATGGTCACTCTATATGGTCATAATTTTACTTTATTCTAGTGTTCTTGCATTTTGCCCTGCTTTCTTCTTATCAAGAAAATAGCTATTTCCATTAGTGGAGAAGCATTTTATAATGTTTCTTAGTCATTTAAACTGATCACCACATTAAGTCTCAGTTCTATCATGCAATCTCCACTGAGGTCTGAGTTCGATCCCTGGCCAGGGAGCTAAACCACATGGTGCAGCAGACCTCTCCTGTCTCATCTGCTGCTCCCCTCACCAGTGTATTTCAGTAGATCCACCTGTTCTGCTCCTCACTTTGTCTCTGGTGAATCCTCTCATCCTCCATACACCTCACCTACACCCCAGTAAATATGCATAAATAAATAAAAATAAATATTTAAACTGATCACCCCAGATTAATCCAAGTTATGTTTTGGCTCAATTCAGCAGTGTCTCCTAAGCAGCAGGTACAGTGCCTTGCACAGGGGATAGAATGGATGCAGTAGTCCTCATTCTCCAAGCTGCAGACACAGAACTTTAGAGTGACCGCTGTCCACACACCAGACTATACACTTTATGTGCATTAGCTCCTGTAACCCTCCCTCACAATGTCTCCACGAGGTAAGCACTGCCATTCTTCTACAAGTGAGGACATATCAGAGAGGTTAAGCTACTTGCTCAAAGAAGTAGCCACAGAATTAAGGGCCACTAATTAAATTCTAGCATTCACAGTTTTTTACTGTGCATCACCCACTGAAATACAGTTGTCAATAATATTAGTTATTTTATGCTAGTTGTCTTAATTAAAAAAAAAACAATAACTCTAACTTTTTTTTATCCCACTTAATTGGGGGGGAAGTTACACTCCTTCTCTCTGCATATACCTTTCAAAAAGAATGGTTCTCCAGTCCACTGCCCCCTCCACCCCACTATGTTTTGCTGGGGAAAAGTGGCTACAGGCCCTTCTACAGACTGTGCTACAAGTCTTCTGGAATGTGGGTTGGGGTGCTGCAGGGGACATCGGTGAGTCCCTACCGCATAATGACAGGAGGATTTACAGTTTAACTGTTGAAGTTTAAGCTTCAGGGCTTACACTAGAGGCCTCTTTAAAGGCCTCTTCTAATTTTGTATTTATCATTTTGTAGTCTTTCTCCTATAAAGCCCCCTCCCCAAACCATTAAGCTTCTGTCCCCCAAAACCCAAATCTTCCCCCTATGAATAGTAATTGTTTTCCTGTGCCAGCTTCCAATTCCCAGCACTTAGTAAAATTCATCTTCTTTAAATTCCTCTCCTGACTTTAGTTTCTCTTCCTCTTTTTTAAAAAGAAATACCTTGTTTTTCTTAATATCCTAATCTATTCTTATCTTCTTGTTTTCATTTTGCCACCTAGTTATATTTGTTACTGTCAAACTTCTGCTGCATTTCATACCATTCCTCTCTCTCTGCTGTACCTCATAATATTTTAAAGTGTAAACAACAACAGAGTCTGGTGAAATGGAAATAGAAGAATGCCATGCAGACCCCATCCATCATGCAGAGGGCCTTCTGCTGGCAGAGAAGGCGCCCCTGCAAGGCCCTCTCCACTCCTGGTTGCTGGACCGCTAACCAGCTTCTCCTCTCTCTGGGCTTCTCCTTTCCCTCTTACCTTCTGTCCCCAAATTTTCTGTTCATTTACTTTCCTTCTAGTTCTTTTTTTTTAAGATTTATTTATTTATGCATATAAGAACTGGGGTGTAGGCCAGAGGTGTTGGGGGGGTGAGAGGATTCACTAGAGACAGAGTGGGGAGCAGAACAGGCAGATCAGAAATACACTGCTGAGGGGAGCAGCGGGCAAGGCAGGAGAGGTCTGCTGCACCATGTGGGAAGCTTCCTGGCCGGGGACTGAACTAGTGCTGCGGTGGCTGCGGATAGCTTCATAGGCTGAGACTTCACCCGTTGCGCCACCAGGGAAGCCCTACTTTCCCTCTAATTCTTTTCTTTTAGCCCCGATAAGCCTAAAGTCACTGCCCCGGGTCCTGATTTTCCTCCAAAATCAAGCTTTGATTTTTCCTCAGTGTGGCACCTGTGGTGCACACTGGCAAATAGGGTGATCACTACAGGGTTCCTAAAACATGGGAGCCTTCAGGGTACTTTAAGATGGGAGTTAGCGAAGGAAACAGAAAGCTCAGCCATATGCTATGTCTATATGACTGCGTGTGCAAACTCAGGCTTACAGTCCACAGCTTAAGCTTGCCCTGGGTGCTTCTCCTCAGGTCGAAAGATGGATTTGATCATTATCTGTATTCTCCCACCTTCCCCAGATCCATGCCTTCTGAATCTTCTGGTAGCACCCTGGCAGATAATTAGTACTAATGACCATGTGTCCAATACTGTGACCGGTTAGGTGTCTTCCTTAGCAGATTAGCAGATATGGTCACCTCACCCATAATTCAGAATAAAAACTCCCTAAGGGAAGTGGCTAGCTTGTCTTTGCTATCCAGTACAAGTATAAATGAGCATTTGTTGAATAAGTGAAAATACCCCCAAGGAGATAGTATGACTTCAAAATGTGCCCTTCATCATCCTTGCTCACCTAAGCCAAGCCACTTCCTGTATGGTCTACCCATTTCCCTCTCCATCTCTAGCTTGGTGAGTGTATCTTCCTGTGCCTACTGTTCCACAAGTCAAAAAAAAAACAGGGCAGAGGGCAGAAGAGTCATGCACAAAATTGCCTTAGTAACAAGTTCTAGGCCATTGAGTCTCCCAGCAGGGTCAAACACCATTCCATTTCTGAGTGCATTTTTCACCCTCCCATCAAAGCAGCCAAACAAATGACCACGGGTCCACTCTCACAATGTCAGAACAGTCAATAGCAATTAAGGGTCTCACTTAGAAACTAGCTGGTTGGTCCACAGAACTGGCAGGATTCTGGCCCAGGCTACTGAAGATCAATGTCAGCACATGTATCATGATGCCACACTGGTTATAGTTAGAAAGATGTGTGAGCAGAAAGGTCATGGGTGTCATCCTGGGAAAGTCAGCTGCTGGGCCCTCAAGAGACCTCCTGGCTTGAATGGTCTTGAGGAATATATCACTATCCAGCATCAGAGTCTCAACCTTGCAGTATTTGAAAACGGACTTGATCAACAAACCCAGAGATGATCAGACTTTCCACGGTAAACTCCAGCTAACTAAACTCACAAGACACTGAAATATCAATTGGAAAAGCTGTTGATTCTTTTTACATGGGCTATCACTTTCCAGGAGCTAGAAAGTTCCAATCGCCCAAGCCCAGTTCTACTCTTTCTCTGTGTCATACTGAAGTAACAATCTGAAGTTTGCTTAGTGAGACAGAAGCAGAGCTGGGTCAAATGGTAACTTTACATTTAATTTCTTAAGGAACTACTATTCTGTTTTCTGAAGTAGCTGTATCACTTTATATTCCCACCAGCAGTATTTGAGAGTTCTGATTTTTCCACATCCTTGGCAACACTTACCATTATCTGACTTTCTGATATAGCCATCTTGCTGAGTATGAAGTAGTAACTCATGGTTTTGACTGGAATTTCTCCACTGCTGAGCATTTTTTTCATGCGCTAATTAGCCATTAGTATATTTTCTGTGGAGAAATATCTCCTTAGATTATTGTTAATTAGTTGTCTTTTTATTATTGGATTGTAATAGTTCTTTATGTGTCCTATATACAAGTCACTTGTTAGATATATGTTCTTTTTTAACATGTTAATGGCATTGATTAAAACATTAAATCATTCAGTCTCCTTCCCCTTACACTGTATTTTCTTGGTTTTAAAACTCAAGATTTTCTTCTACTTTAATATTTCAGAAATTGAAATAATTGTGTAAACAATATACACATATTTTACCTCCATAAAAATCTGGAATTAAAGCAATTGTACTTCTTATTGTCAATGATGTCTTGTTACAGGATATCTCGAGGTCACCCCTAGGTGCTCTGGTTTTGTAGACAGAAAAGGGAAGAACTGATGGGAAGAATAAAAATCTAGAGGAGGCAATCACCATCTTCAAATGTGCACTTGGGATTACTGGATATGGAGTGCAGGATTTTAATAGGACACTGAAAATTTCATTAATATCATTTCATATTCACATTCTAGGATTCTCCTCTTTTGCAGTTATATATCTCTATAAAGTTGGATTTTCTTCATATACTTCAGCAAAACAACACATGATACGTTGAGTGCAGAACAGGTATAGTAATCTGGATGCCTTCTATCAGGCATCTACCAGACCCAATGTGTAAACACTAGGTTACTCTTCTCCATATTTTTTGTATTTGAAAATATAGTTACTTTTTGAAAAAAATGTTACTTATATTAAAATGCATTTTCACTGAATGCATATTTTAAAATGTATCCTTTATGACATCTAATATGATAACTAATGTAAGTAAAAAGCACTTTGAAGTGTTCAATGATTTTTAACAGTTCTGAGAACAAAAGGTTTGAGAGCTCCTGATCCCAACCATATTCCAAAAATTAATAAGTTCTACGACCAAAATAAGTTTGAAAATACCTGCATTTAAAAACATGTGTGTGTACACATATACATATACATATGTGTGTATACACATACACACACACACATATGTATTTCTGAAGGTGTCCAAACTGGACTACCCCAAGATGCTCAGAACTGGTTTCCTCAAGATGCCTTGCTCGGGCACCAGAGTATTTTGAGCTAAGAGCAATGAATTTCCCTTAAGACTGAGGAGAAGCTTCAGTCCTTGCCTAAGTCCTTTACCCTTCCCTAATTGAAGAAGAGACCCTCAAGTCCCTAGACTCTGCCCGTTTCCTAATGAGAGAAGCAATGACTGCTCTCCCTTTCATGACCTAAAAGAATACCCCTTGGTGGGGGGGTCTCATTCACTTGTAGGTTTATCAGTGAACACATCCTATTTAAAAATCTTATCTTTACTTTCAGAGTAAGGATAAAGTAACCTCTTCTTGTCAGTCATGTAAAAGTCCCTCCCTCTCTGCCATCCCAGATCCCTAAATGCAGGATATATCTGGTCTATTCCATTATTCTTTAGAAACTGCAACCATTTCAATTCTCCACATAAATGTTATTAAATTTTGACTTTTTCTCATACTAATCTGTCTGATGTTGATTTGTTCATCCATTCAGCCTTAGAGGAACCCCTATGATGGGGAAAATGTTCCCTGTGCCCTGAAAGTTCCTTTCATCTGGAACTCCCATCTTCCAGCAATTCGGCAAAATACCCAATACACGGCGAAAGAGAGAAGCACCCACTTTGTGTTCTCCGGGCCTTTTAGAAAACCTGGAGCTTTCGGTTCAGCCACATACATATGAATCCACATGAAAGGTGATACTGGAGACACCAAAGGGATGGGCATTGTTCAAAAAGGAACACCCTCCAAGTGTCCCCATGGCAAAACCAGAAGAGCCTACAATATTACCCAGCATGCAGTTGGTTGCAAACAAACAAGAAAAGGGCAAGATACTTGTCAAAAGAATGAATGTTTATGTTGGACATATTAAGCACTCGAAGAGGTGAGATAATTTCCTGACACATGTGAAGGAAAATGATATGAGATAGAAAGGGAAGGATGCCAATAAAAAAGGTCAACCGAGATGCCAGCCTCTCCACCTGGGGCGGCACGCTTTGTGCGAAGCTCAGGCCTGAGCTGCTGGAACCCAGCCCCTGCGAAGGCAGGGCAGGATAAGGACTAGAAATAAATAAAACCTCTGGACTACCAAAAAATCTTTAGGTTAAAATAAAATTAAAATGCATTTATCATCTATAAGCTATATGTTTTTACACACAAATACATAAGTGAGCTTCTGTACTGCAGAATTCCTCAGAGTCATATTATTTGCTAAGTGGGCATCGTGGTGGGTGAGAGGGAGATGAGGTTTCCCCAACTGTATTTGATTTCCAATTCCTCATTCGTGGGACAGCTACGTTTTGAAGCACCAATTTTCCATGGACAAAGTTTTGAGAAATGTTGATCTAGTACTAGCTTCTCATTTTACATAGGAAACTGAGTGTTGGAAAAGTAAAATGACTTGCCATAAAATGGCCAGACATGACTAGTCACAATACTGGGATTAGGACGCAGGTGTTCAAACTGCTAATCTAGAATTCTTTCTCTCATTATGGCCCCAAAGTCTCCCAGGCCTATCTTCGCTGGAAGGGATTACAGCACTAACTTCAGTTTATTTGCACCAACCAAGACTTCTAATCTGTTGCCTTTGAGAGATAATCCCACAAAATGCAGCAGAATGTACATTCCAAAACCTCAGAGATTACTTTTTATGGGAGGGGGATTATATCTATAATCCAATTAACACATCGAACCAAGGGGGAAAAAAACATAGTCTTTAAATTAGCATTGGGGCGAGGAGTTGGGGAAAGAAGTTAATTCATATTAACAGGTATGCAAACCTCTGAAGTGCATTTTCACTTTCCTAAATCCTAATCACTAACCTGTAATGTGAACCAGAGCTTGAAAAGAATATTACAACCGTGAATCAACTAGTTTTAATGTTTAAACCACTTCTTTATGAATGTCCCAGTTTCCTTTGAGAGCCAAACACATTTCTCCCTCCCAAGTGATGGATTTGTATCTCATTACACTTCTCTCTTCATCTTGGCTACCAGGAAGCCTTAAGGTAGGTGGCTTACCCATTCTGATAGCAACATCATCATTATGATCCCACGGATGGTTCCTAAATTCCTGGAGATAGGAGATTAATTATGTTTTATGGGATTAGGTAAATAATCTTTCACCTCTCAGTGGGTCCCTTTTGCCATCTATTGCACGACAATGAAATTACTGACCGACCACTACCAAATTCTCTTACTCATCTTCCCAGGCCTCCCGGCAACTTCCTGTCTAAACTCACAGTTGTAGCTATTGAGAATCAAAATGGGCAACAGATTGTTATTCTGCCTACTTTCTCGGTATCTGCTTTGCTAATATGATCAATAACTATGCAGAGGGCAATAATATTAAACAGCTCTATTCCCTGCAGGAAATGCTCATGTGCTCAAGATAGCCTGCATTTTCTGAGTATAGTCCGAAATCTCTGAAGATTTTATTCATGCAAGGTAAGTTTGACCTTCAACTAAACTCAAATCTATAATTTAAAGTGGCCTCTTTGACTCAAAATCTCCTCCATTTCAATGCCAAATGGATCATCAGCTGCTCTCCAAGTAGCATTCGCTCCAAAGGAAGGTTCCTGCTACCGATCGACGCACATTTTTGCATTTCCACTCACAGACTTAAGTTCTGCTCTCCAATATGTGACTGTAGCTTAATTGACGGAGGAATGCAAAAAGAGATTCACAGGCGTCTGACTACTGTCGACTCATTGACTTCCCTCAGAGAATTCTTTCACTTGTCTTTTAAATTTTCCTTTCTTGTCAAAATTGCAGGTGCAGATAAATGCTGGAATCTTATTTCAATCAGAAAGTGCCAAGAACAAGAAAAGATGGAGAATTTTGATTGTCGTTGAGGACAGAGCCTCAAACAGCTGGAGGCCTTCCATTCTCTTTTAGCTTCCATCCATCTAAGAAAAAAATGCACTAAGGATTTCACTCAATTTGTGCAGAAAGATGAGGAAATTCACACTGAAATGAAGAAGCGCACTCCCAAAATAGCATTAACCTAGAATGACACTGCTGGGGGAATAAGAGACCTTGAATGTGGTGGGTCCAACCCTTGGTAAAAGGTCGGGGGGAGGGGAGGTTCCCCCAATGGACTCCTGTGTGGCAGTCAGCTGATGGTACGCTTGCTTCCTTTTTCAGGGAGCCTGAGAGCTAGCTCAGGGATTTTCACCTCAGCCAGATTTTCTTTCCCCAGACCAAACAAATATGTGTTTCAAACAACTTCTGAGAAAACGTGGAAATGATTATGAGGAGGAAAATCAAAACAAAACCGACTCTGACTTAACTGTCATTCTGTTGCTCCCTAGGGTATCACAGAATTTGTCTCCAGATCCACCCCAACATGCTCCTAAACCTGCCTATCGAGCATCACTCGGACCCGAGAGATTCTGCTTCAAGGTGGACTCCCCACTAGTCTGGACCCAGGTCCTCAGTGGCAAGGACTGTGTTGGAAGGTTTCTGTTTTTCCAGCCTCCAAACCAGTCCTGCATACAGGAAGTGTTCAATAATGAGTTGAAATGTGGGCCCTCACATGTGAAAATACCAGAATCTGTCCCTTGGCTGGGTTCTAATCCTTCCCCATTACAGATCCTAATCCCCCAGCTCCATCATTCCTCCCTCAGCTCTTCAACCGCCCAGAACCACACCATCCAGTCCAGCAGCCACTGCCATGTGTGGCCACTGCGCATGTGAGACATGGCCGACCCAACTAAAGCTGCAAAACTCATACTGGGCCTCAAAAAGTCAGTACAGAGAAAGACTGTAAATGATCTCACTGAAAATGTTATATTGATCACATGTTAAAATGATCAGACCTTAGCTATACCTGGTGAAACAGATATATTATCAAAATTAATATCACCTGTTTCTTTTTTAAAATTTTTAAGTGCAGTTTCTAGAAGAGTTAAAATGCTGTGTGTGACTCACATTCTGTTTCTGTTGACAGTGCTGGTTCAGACTTTCCTTGGACCTGTCAGACCTGGCCAGCCGGAGTCTACTGCAACCCCACTGACTTAACCAACATATGTCCGCTCGGCTAGACCTGCGGTCCTCCAGGAAGTCCCAGCAGCAATCTGCAGAAGGGCACCGCCGCTGTCGGGTCCGGCAACATCACGCTCGCAGCAGGTCCCCTCCGCACGGCGTGCTTTGCTGCCCTCTGCTGGCAGCACCCCGGTTCCTGCAGCGTCAGGGAGCGCCCAGGGCTACTTCCTCTGGCTCTGGTGCTGCAGGGGACAGGCAGCCCTTTCCTGCCACTTCTCTGCTTCCCACCTTCCCTTTGGTAGCACACTATTTTCAAGAGTAAGAGTGGAAAGGAAAATGGAGACTGAGGCTTTTCAGAAGGAAGATGTGTTCTGGAGAAAACATTTTTTTTTAAAAGATCACTATGTACTTCTTTCAAAAATATTAAGTATCTTGCGGTGTTCCTCACACTTCAGTCATGACTAGTGTCACCTGGGCAATTTGTCAAACATAAAGGTTACTGGGCTTTTCTACTGGAAATTCTGGATCAGAATGTCAGGGTTGGAAACCCAGGAATCTGTTTTAAACAAGCACCCCAGGTAATTCTAATTCCTGGGCAGTGTGAGAAATACAGCTAAAATGCAGAACTCCTCAAACTTGAAGGCGCTCACTGACCATTAGGAGCTGCTGAAATGCAGCTTCTGATCCATCAGGTCTGGGGCAGGGTAGGGTCTGAGATCCAGGCTTGTCACAGTGACTTGGGTGCTGCGGGCCCATAATCACCCTCAGGGAGCGAGGTGGTAACACACGGGGTCTGCACCCCCAGGGGCAGCCTTAAAAGCACACCTGTTCTGTTTAGAATCACCACCAGCTCTGTTGCCTCCTGCAACTCCCACCATGACTTCTCTAAAAAGCAAACTCAAATTATTTCTTTTGTCTAGAAAAGCAAGGATGCCCCCTTTTGACAACTCAAAGTATTTTCTTAAAAATGTCAGGAGAGGAATGAACAGTGGGTATATTTTTTTCCAAAACATTTAATTACTACTGATTAGAAAGAACTCCTTTCCTTAAGAGGTTAATTGTTAAGGCCTGTGTCTTGAGACCACGGAGAAATCCTGGCATTTAATCTGAAGATATGAGGGGAGCTCTGTGCCACTATCAGACTGGGCCCTCAGGAATGAGGCCCCAGGATGAGCCATAGGGAACTTGGTGCTTGGGAAGTGATGGTCACCTTTGACGACTGTCCACAGTCTCCAATCTTTAAACTCAGTTTCTGCTTTTATTTCTTAATCCTTTCCTCCTTGGCACCCAGCAAACACTTTTAGTGCTGTCAGATCTAGTGTTCATCCTGGTCAGGCCACTGCCTGTTGTTCCCCAGTAATTCTCTGGAAAATGCTGGGGTTGGGGGTGGGGGGGAGTAGATGGGGAGTGCCTCTATTATATCAGCTTTGGTTAAACTATGTTTGAAACTTTCTCTTCCTAATGGTAAATTTTGGGTCGGCCCAAGATTATGCCTTTATGCCTGCCATTTCCAGACACCGATGAAGTTGCATTTATTAAGCAGAAGCCCTTCTGAAGGAAGACCTTAAATGCTCAAAACATGACATACAATTAGGAGGTTACCTGACCATTCTGGTCCTACTTCATTTCCAATACTTGGAATGTGAGTCTAGCATCTATCCACATAGTTTATATGCAAGTATACTGATAATGGGGTGGGGGGAAGAATGGAACAGGTTGTTTTGTTTGTTTCAAGGCCAAGTAAATAATCCGTCTTAACAGTTAATACCTTCCCATCCTCACCCCTGCATTTTTAAAAGACTCCTTCTCTAGTTAGCCACATAGCTCCCATTAAAGTCAAATTTCCTTAGATGAGGAAGTCACTGAATGCCTAATTACACATGCAATGCTGGAAAAAAAAATATTAAGACTGCATTTACATTGCCAGCTTTCTTTTCCCATTACACAACAGAAGATTTATCCTTTCATCTAGTGCGCGAGGATTGCTCTTGCAAGCTTGTGGTTCCGTGTAACATATATTACTATATCATTCACTATTAGCACCAACCTTGACATTCTAGAAGTTATGCCTCTCTCAATGTTATATATAGTCTTTCTTCTGAGCTAGAAACAAACCAAACCAAAAATAATCACCAAATCCCACATCCTAGCTGTCACTTACCCAGACAGAGTGACATTGCAACACCCCAGGGCCCCACAGATCTCCTGTGAGCTGTGTGGATTCCTGCCATGGGCTGCACCCACGCAACTATCAAATGCAATTCGCTGGCAGAAAGCCCATTTAAACCTTTATCCAGTAGCAAGCTCTGGGTTTCTCTGGACAGGTTGCTTCCACCTTGAAAATAAGTGAGACTTGATCAGGCACTGTCCAGGGACCAACCTCAAGCGATACCAAAGGTGACCCAATAAAACGTCTACCTGTGTTAATTTCCAAATGCTTAGACCTTGAAACATCCATGATGTTTGATCTGAAGCAAAGCCCAATATCCACACTCCCAAGCTCCAAGGTCAGAAAGTAACTAAAGAAAAACTACAACCTTTAATTGGGCTGCTGCCAAGGCCTCAGGTGTGTGGGTGTCACCTAGTTTCTCCAGATGTCAGCAGAGAAAAGGGATTTGATAGATAGGTAACAGCCCTCAGCTCCTGGGAACTGCTACTTCAATCCCTGGATTGCCTACCGATTCACATGGCTGGCAGGTTCGCAGCACATGCGCTGGCAGACTGTCGACCTGAGGGGGCTCCACCAGGGGAACAACTTGCTGAGTGGCCCAATAGACATCACCATGTCACAAAGAGCCTCAGTGACTCATTTGAGGAGTGATCTGGCTCCCTGAGCTCCTTGCCCTTTGCCTCCCGAGATTCTGCCAGGACACACGAAGTCAGACAATGCAATGCCCTCGACACTGGCCTGAGGAGACTGGGGCTGGACACCAAGGCCTTGGGGTTGCCTGCTTCTAGTAACAGTTGTCATAAACAGTCCCAACTCTGACCTCCCAGGCTCCTAATGTGAGTTTCATATTTGTAAGAGTAGGATAAGAGGTGAAACCCGTGGAAGAGTCTTCCTGGGTTCAAAAAAAAAAAAAATGGAAGAAGCCTGTGGTGAGTGGCACTAATGAACACTGCCCCTTAAGGCTGGGCATCAGCTCACAGGCCCAATACAAGGGAGATGCCCAGTGATCAGGTTCCCCAAGACCCTGGGGTTGGTAACACCAGCTCCCACCCCTTTGTCCACAGACTGACTCAATGGAATAGCACCGATTACTTTGCATGGATCTCATAATAACTCCCACCACCAGCCCGGTCTCTGTACATTACAGTGATTTTCAAACTATTCGGTCTCAGGACCTTATACTCTTAAAAATTATTGAGATCCCTAAAGAGCTTTCATTTATGTGGCACTGTGGGCTGTAGTTACCAGTATCTACCATGTCACACACATTCCATTCCCATGTCATCATCGCCTGTCAAGCAGCCTTGACAGAGAGAGCGGTATAAGCAAATAGCATGTTAATATTTTTGTAAAATAATTCTGACCTCCTATATGCATCTCAGAATTCCACAGAGGTCTGTGGATCACACTTTGACAATCACTGACCTATTAATGACTATTCATTATCAAGTCTGAGATATTTACTCTTCCACCTGAATGTAAACTCCATGAGAATAACAACTTTGTGGTCTTCATCTCCGTAATCATAGTTTCTAGAACAGCATCTGGAGCATAATATGTGCACAATAAGATTTGGTTACACCAAAGACTAAATGACCCAGTAACGCAGCAAGAGAGATGGTCCCAAGGCCAGACCTAGGATTTCTTAGATAGCACAGTACATTGTGGGAGTGGGAAGGGGGAGGAGAGGGGAAGGGAGGATCCCAAGAGACAGAGGACCCAAGGAAGTGGTAAAGTAACTTCCCAGGAAAATAACAAAAGGCTGTCCCAGGATACATCCATGCAGCAGACTTAGAGAGCAACAAGTTCAGATTGGAATGTGAGGAAAGAGGAATCCAAAATGATGTCTTCAAGAAAAAGGAACACATAATAGCTATTCCTGCAACCTCATCTCTGCCCTGACCTCCCTCCAGTTCCCTAGTCCCCCTTTCAAATAGGCAGAGGGAGACAGATACCCAGCTGGGATGCCAGTCTCCCAAATTTGTAGTCACAAGTGAATTTCTGGGACTGCCCGCACAGGTGATAGGGCAGGGCAGAGAAAGACACCACTCTCCCCACTAGGCTGACAACTCAGCCATTGGGATTCTGTCTTCTTTGTTTTTAATAAGCTAAGAACTGAAGGGGGAAAGTAAAGTGAGAGTTGGGACACAGAGACAGTAAGCCACACCTTAATATGCTCTTATTCGTCCCCATCTTTGTCCTTAAACACCAGTTGCAGGACAAGAAAAGTCCCACCCAAAATGGTCATTCAATGCTGCTATTCAGAGGAGCAGAGAAATGGAGCCAATGCAGAAGGAAGACATTTTCTAACTGGGAAGTATTGTCACAGGCATGGGGCAGAGGAGAATGACCCAGTAAAGAGGGGACAGAAATGATGCAGAGAAAGGGGATCATGACAGGGCAAGGCCTTTTGCAGACAAGTTGGTGGGGAGCATAGGTGCAATCTGAGACATTCATCTTGTGGCCACCTGAGCAAGTATATTTGAAGATTCTGAGCTATTCTCTGCTGATTGCTTTTATTTTTTCAATGAAAAGGGGCCAGGCTAATGGCTAATAGTGAGAAGGAGAGTGGTGATGCTGACAGTTTGATGGGCAAGGAAAAGGCCCTTGACCATGACAATGTTCAGGACTGCTGGGCCAGGGTGCTGGCTCCGTTATGGGGTCCTCTCGGTTCTCATTCAGCTGCTCCAGGGCAGGCAGGGAGCTGGGGGAACGTTGGGTGTAACCAGAGTTGAGGTTTTCCTGGAAAACTGGGAGGGAGAGACAGGTAAATTGAGTATTACGTAGGAATGTGATTTTAGGGATGAAACATGAAATCTAAACTGAGCAAAATGGAGGAGGGTGACAGTGAAATGGGCAAGCGCTGTGCAGTTGGTAGATCACATCTCAGCAGGGTGAGGACTGCTGGAGACTGAGCACACGGTGCCTTCCACTTAGACTTGCCCCACTCCAGCCAGGACACGCTCGTCCCCCCACTCCTCCTGTCATTCCCTAGCCTTGCGCCACTTCCTACCCTTCTGCTAACTCGCCCTGCATTTAAGCTAGTTGCCTTTGCCACCGCAGATGTATGCCTGGCTCGATTTCTCTGATGTGTGAGTTTCATAGGTCCCCAGATGTACTTCATTTTCACTAGGAAGAGGGAACCAGATCTCTTTTTGGTTGTGATTGGTTTCCTTTTTCATTTTTAAAGATTTATGCATATAAACTGGGGTGTAGGGTGGTGATAAGATTCACCAGAGACAGTAGGAAACAGAACAGACAGATCTACTGAAGTACACTGCTGAGGGGAGCAGCGGGCGAGGCAAGAGAGGTCTGCTGCGCTATTTGGGTTGCTCCCTCACCGGGTATCAAATTCATGCTGCAGTGGCTCGGGATAGCATCATAGTGCTGCGTTTAACCCGGTGAGCCACCAGGGAGGCTCTGTCATGATTGGTTTTCTTCCCCTCTCTTGGCGACCTTCCTCGATTACATAAACCTCTTTTCCCATGGGCCACCCAGAGGCCACCCAGAAATTTTTTCTCTCCAACCACCTCACAAACTCCTTTCTCCTCCTGCCACACTGCTATCCTAGCTTTTCTGCTGACTACTTTTCTTTTTTTTTTAAAGATGTATTTATTTATTTATGCATACAAGCTGGGGTGTAGGCCAGAGGTGTGGGAGGTGTGAGAGGATTCACCAGAGACAGAGTGGGGAGCAGAACAGGCGGATCTACTGAATTACACTGCTGAGGGGAGCAGCGGGCGAGGCAGGAGAGGTCTGCCTCACCATTTGGGAATCTCCCCGGCTGGGCAGCGAACTCGCGGAGCTGCCGACAGCTCCACAGCACAGCGCTTAACCACTGCGCCACCAAGGAGGCCCTGTTGACTACTTTTCTATGCATAGATTTAGAACGGTGAGTAGGCACAGAGTTTACGGGAGAAGGATGTGGCTGCCATCCTCTTCACAGGAAGTAATTGGCAGTGTAGAGAACTAATCTAATCTTCAATAAATAGCACACACAGCCACAGAGAGTGCCTTGTTCTAAGTGTGTCTCTACTGAAAGTAGAGTAATAGGGGAGCCTGTGTTGCTCAGGAGGCTGGCTAATGTAGGGTAACAGCTGGCTCTGAACAGGCACTTAAAAATCCCAGAATTCATAAGGAAGAAAAGATTACTAATCTGTCAAGAAGCTGGGAAGGGCTTGTCCCTACACAAACTCAAGATCTCTGGTACCAAAATTTTCAAACTTGCTTTAAAGTAAGTGGTCTGTTTCCTATAAATAGCAAGAGTTTTCTTGGAACAAAGGCTGTTATATATCAAAATTGTATATCAAAATCCATTTTCTGCTTTTAAAATAATAGTTTCCCTGATTTTTAGCTGGCTGCATGGCCATCTAAATAAAAACTATACTTCCTAGATTCCCTTTTATCAAGGTGCAGCCATATGTCCAAATGATGGGTACAGTAGAACACCAGAGATCACGCCCCTAAAGAGGCATCCCCTCACCCTTCCCTGCTCCCATCCCACTGTTTGAAACACAAAGAAATGGAGAGAAGGAACCAAGGTGCCCGGATAATGCCCTGCACCATCTTCACAAGAGAGAAATAAACTATCTTGTTTGACCCACAGTTATTTGGGTTACACACATCTGAAATTACATCTTAATTAATACCTTCATCCTTCTTTCTTTAGTGATGTATATGCTAGACATATACAAACTATCTAATTTATGCTTTGATTTTTCCCTTCATTCCAGTCTTAAATCCATTATTGATAAGATTGTTGCCTTGGTGATTTTCTTCTTAACAGTGGATATGTACAACTTATATCAAGGATAAGGACAGGTCTTCTTTCTGAATGTCTAGTGTCTACAAATGCAACAGCTAGATCCTATTCCAAAATCTCTGGTAATAAATGAATTTTTCTAGGTAAGCCAAATAACAAATTTTGGAGTAATTGAATAAAATCTTTGAATAGTTATCTTTAAACAGAGCTAGCTGTGTTTAGTTCTGAGTATTCTAATAGAAATGGTCTCTTTTTCAAAATGCCATGTTGCCCCTTCTCCGTTTGTATTGTTATTGCTAAACCACCCAATTTTAATTATCATTTAATTATCTTTATCTACAGTTGAGTTCCCTCCTTCTGTTGGAAAGTCTATTTTATATAAACCAAAGCATGGGTAATTACCTATCAAAAGCTGATTTATCTAAATTCCCACTGAAATTAGATGAGGCAGTTCCTTTAAGTCATAAAATCATTTGAAATTAGATCCAGGAAAGAAGGACAGAATTGAATTTGGATTTATAAAGTACCAACAACATTACAGTTATCATAGGGAATCAGTTCTTTTCCATGTTGCCTGTTGTGGGCTATAGGAACCTCAGGTTTAGATTCGTCTTGCAGGATACATACTGCGGCAGACACTGTGAGTATACCGTGGGTTCACTCACCACTTTTTCCCAGCCCATATTTCCTGAACTTTTCTCTACTACAAAAGCTGGGGAGAAAAAAATAAAACTTCATGTTCTCAGTCCTATTCCACTCCCTGTGGTGAGCATATACCACGTGACACAGTTGTGGCCAATGAGATATACGTAAGAATCTCTTTTAAACAAGAATTACCAGTATGTCCACTCTTTTTCCAAAAGAACTAAAAGCAGGGAGGTACAGATACTTCTCCACCCATATTCACAGAACGTTATTCATAACAGCCAAATGGTGGAACCAATCCAGGTATCCATCAACAGGAGAGCAGATGAGAGAATGTGGTCTATGCACAACCACTGAAAGAAAGTCAGACACGTGTGACAACAGGGATAATTCTGGAAACAATATGCTAAGTGAAATAAGCCAGACACAAAAGGACAGACATTGCATGATTTCACTTCTATTAGGTACCTAGAATTGGTAAATGTACAGTAACAGAAAGTAGAACAGAGAGTACCAGAGTTGCTGGGGGGAAGAGGTTGGGAAGTCGTTTAATGGGTACAGAATTTATATTGGGGACGATGAGCAGTTCTGGAGATGGACAGTAGTGGCGGTGGCACAGCACTGTGAATGTACTTAATGCCTCTGAATTGTATACCTAAAAATGGTTAAAGTGTTACATTTTATCACAACATAATAAAAGACAGGAAAAATCTTTATGCCTATCTTTACTTAACAAATTTCAAGTCCGGTTCTCGCAATTCTATATTTTGCTTAAAGATTCAAAGCTGAAAATTAACGATAATAATAAAAACAACAAAACTAGCAGGCAACCATAAATAAGAGACATTCTACGAGAGAAGGGGAGGAAAAGGAATCAAATCGGGGAAAGAAGAGCTCAAGGGACTATGGTGACAGTTCACAGGTGAGTTGGTGGTGGGAATTTTACAGGGACTACACAATGATATAAAAGATATAAATAAAAAATATTTTAAAAAAGAAAAAGAAAAATTTAAAACCAAAAAAAAAAAAGATTCAACACTGACTTTAAATAGAATTGTAATTCACCACCTAAGGTGTCTTAAAGGCAGCTCATTTCTACATGGAGACGAACCAAAGGTAGAAACAATAATCAACAAAGAGGGTTTTGTAAATATCTGTCATTGCTTCTCCACCTTGAAGATATGGAGGACAAAAGGGATTGGAGAGGAGAGGGAAAAAGGAGGAAAGACAGACAACCTGCCACTGAGTGATGGTGAAGAAAAGTGTCCCTGTGGGAGGCAAGGCATGTCCACACAAATGAGGAGGGAAGAGGGATATTCCTTGCAGAACTTTGAAGTGCTCCCTCCATTTTGGGGTATGTTACCACAAGATTTTTTCTTGCAAAACTCATCAAAGGGGTGGTTTTGGCCAAGATTGAGCAGTCATTGTGGTAGGAATCTCTACAACCAGAGGCTCTCTCCTCATCTCCTCTGGGCCCCTGGTTTGACACCATGGTTCTTACTTGAGAATAACAACATGCTAACATTTTGTGCCAAGCACAGCTGGAAGCACTTTACATGTATTATCTCATTTAAATCTTACAAGTTCCAGCCATCCCTGGTGGTGCAAGGGGTTAAGTCTCAGCACTATGAAGCTATCAGCAGCCACTGTAGCACAAGTTTGATCCCCGGCCAGGGAGCTTCCCACATAGCGCAGCAGACCTCTCCTGCCTCACCTGCTGCTCCCCTCTGCAGCGTATTTCAGTCAATCTGCCTGTTCTGCTCCCCACTCTGTCTCTGGTGAATCTCTAACTCCCCCACTCCTCTGGCCTATACCCCAGCTCTTGTATGCATAAATAAATAAATTGTTAAGAAAAATAAATAAATCTTTTTTTTTAATAAATATATATTTTTATTGTTATTTATGTCTTTTACATTTTGTATTCCCCTTGGGTAGCCCACAGTTCCCCGTGAGGTACACACACTCTGTTACAGAATAGGAAATTGGATTAAAACATGCTTGAACAGTCTTTCCAAAGTTGCACAGATAGGAAGTGGCAGGGCCAGGACTGGAGTTCAGACAGTCTGGCTCCAGATACTTCCTGTTTCACCACTGCTTTGAGCTGCTTCTAGAGCCTAGACATAATCAACTCCTCCAGGCAGTTCAGTCCTCAATCGTGCTTTAACTTCAAAACAGTTTTAGCTAGGGCCTCTCTGGTGGTGCAAGGGTTAAAGTCTCAGTGCTATCAAGCTATTGTCAGCCACTGCAGCCTCAGTTCACAAGGCGTAGCAGCAGACCTCTTCTGTATCAACCACTGCTCCCCTCAGCAGTGTATCTCAGTGGATCCGCCTGTTCTGCTCCCCACTCTGTCTCTGGTGAATCCTCTCCCCGCCAACCCCTGTACCTCTGGCCTATTCCCTAGTTCTTGTATGCATAAATAAATAAAAATAAATCTTTAAAACAAAATAGTTTTAGCTAGTACCCTCTATGCCATCACCAGGGGTTGTTTACAGAGGAACAAAAACAGTATATGTGATTATACAAATAACTTCCTACTTCATGGTTATATTAATTAGGTAATATTAGCAGCTATAATCTTATAGATATAACTCCCAAGTCTCATTTGCTTCAAACGATGGACATGATTCTTGCTAAAGTGAAGTGTAAAATAGATGTTCCTAATCAGACAATGACCTTGCAAACATATTCTATCACGTGGCTCTACTATCTTGAAAACTCACAGCTTCTAAGGTCATCACACTCTTTTGGATCATCCAGGCAAGACAAAGAGCATGGAGACCCATCTGCTGTTAAGAGTTTATTATGGGCCAAGCCTGGAAGTGGCGCCCATGACATGGGCTCACTCTGTCATGCGGTCACACCTAATTGCAAAGGAGGTCGGGAAATTTCAACCAGTGGTGTGTCTGCGAAAGGAGAAAGTGGGTTTAAGATGAACACACAGAATTCTCTGTCATAACATCCTTCCCACCCAATAATGCATTTGCAAGGGACCACCAACGAGGAAACATTTCCCCCAGTACATCCCGACTACATCTATTTTTACCTACCCTTATCCTTTTTCAACCTTAAAATTAAAAAAAAAAAAACACCACTACAAGTAATGTATGAGGACAGTTTGAAACTTTTACTGAGTGCTCCCACAGAGAGGTATCTACTAAGGCAATACAACCTAACAGATTCCCCAGCTAGAAACATCTTTGTGAAACTTGTATTTTGATAACATTGTGAGCAAACATTATCTCCAACAGATCAGATCACAATCTCAAGCCACAGGATATGGGTCTACAGTTTTAGCACTATTTCTGTTTAATATACACTTCAATAGTCTGATAAGACTATTCAGGTTAACTGAATGTGTATTTACATGTCCTATCAGACAAAAAGGGAATCAATGGCAAGGGGGGGTCTCTCTATCAAAACTAGGAATGACTTCAAAAAGCAACTGGTCTGAGCGTCTACTGTCAGAAGAAAATGTATTTATTCCCTCCAGTGAAATAGAATAACAGCTAAGCTGCAAGATAAATTAAGGCATGGCTTTTTAAACACATTAGAAGCATATGATGATTTTTTTAAGAAAAATCCCATTCCCTAAAAATCTGGCATGATATATACATAAATTGAGTTGGCACTTGCTATAAACATCCCTGGCATCTATGCCAGAAATAAGTATGTACTTAAATAAGGACCAAAGGCAACATTCAAAAATGAAAAAAATAACTGCATAGGCAATCAATATGATTATGGGTGACTTTTCATTTCAAAGTTTTCTCTAATATTTTAACACCATAGTGTCAATAATTTTCCTTTAATTTCCTGCAAATAAAAAAGAAAAAGAAGAATTCTTGCCTGTCTTTAATACAATTGTAACAAGCCTTCAACCTTTAGTGAGAAGCATTTACCATTTCTAGCAAGTATTGCAGAGTGAGTAGTTCTAAAGTGAAATGCAGGGTTTTAAAAAATTATAGTTCTCTGTATGAGGGAAATTAATTTTTTAAAGATAGAGAAAAGAATACTTTCCCAGAGGACACCCACACACTGGTCAGTCTTTTCCTAACACTGAGGATGCTGGAAGCTTGCCACCCTGACCTGCACTTTCATTATTAAGAAGCTGAGAGGTGAAGGTACTCTTTGACTTAGAGAATATTTTATTGGCAGAAGCCCCAAAGAGATCCTTTCTTTAAATATTCACTATGTTCAGTGTTCCCTACCACCTCAGGGATTTACTGAGAACTCCAAGAAAATCTGTTTTGCATCCTTAGGCAAAGGTTAGCCACTTCAGGGGGTTGGTGATGTGATGTGTTTTCTTATGGATGACATAATTGGGTCCCTGAAAATCACTTTTTTTTTTCTGCAAGGTCTTTCAAATTGCCTGGATGTCTCTGAGATTCTTACATTCATCAATGAATATTATAAAGTCCCACCAGTATCCAAGCCCATGATTTTCCAAGTTCATTACAACATCTGTCTTCTTGGCCCTATTAGATGCTGGGGCATCCTTATCTCACTACTTAGATGTGGCATAACATCCAAGAAGACTGAGTAGCCTTTGAAGTTTCCCCAAGAGCCTAGATCAGCACTCAGGGTTCTCTCCCTCACTTAATTCTCATAATTCAACCTGAGATATATGCAAAGATACATAATTCTCCATATCTTATGATCATAATGCATTATTTTTTTCTATCCAACCCTTTATATAGATAAAAGTTACCTACTAACAGAAGCTGACACTTAGGAAAGATAATTGTGTCTTAGTCATAGAAAACATTCAGAAGAAAAACCAAGAATTCAGACCTGAGACTGAGTCAGAAAAATGTCCCTACTTCCTGCTGGCAGATGGTTCTTCATGGGCCCCTGTTTGATTTGTGACCACTTTTATTCTGGATTATCTGTTCATGTGAACTGAGAAGATAGAGACAATGTCCCCTTCCAGGAAAGAGGATAGATTTGTTTGCTCATTAGGGGGCAAAGTTTGGGCAGGTTTGCAAGCAGCCCCCTTTATTATAAGACTGTGATTTCTTAAACTTAAGGTTCTTCAACTATGACCAAAAATAAATAAAATTATAAACCCACACTATAGGCACAGCATACCCTTGGCCTGCCTCCATGTGGCCCCCATGGGACATGGGGGAGAACAAGACCGAGCTGCCTGCTGTCCCCTGAGTAATGAAGTCTTCTGGTTTTGACCCAGGTAGCTCATGTCTTCTTTCAACATGCAGAAATCCTAAAAGTAGGGTACAATCTCAACCACTCCACAATTCTTCCAACAAGAGTTACCCCACTGTTAGGATGAAGACCCCTCCTCCCATGTTGTGGTTGTAGTTTTCTTAACCACAATAGAATAGGATTTTGATTCCGCAGGCAAAATAAATAAGCATGTATGATAGCTAAGTATTAATGTGTGCCTTCCTCTCGTATGTACTTATCTCTGATGACTTGCTATAATAAAACATCCTCTGCACTTACCAGAGAACATAATTAATACCAACTTCACAAACACTCATTAATACTGTTCCCTGAATGTCTTTAACAAATGTAAAGCCACTATAAACCCCAGCTCTGTGGACTGGCTACACACTTACTTTTGAAAGGCACTTTCCCAGGAGGGAGCTGGTCTTGTTCTCATGGAATAGATCGAATTCCTCCAGAAAAAGATAGTCCATCAGAGAATGAAGGCTGAGATGTTGAAAACTTCTTACTAAGTCAAATAATAAAATACCTAAAAGCCATATGCAAATAGCTAAATTATAAAATGGGCCATTAATACTGTTGGGGTGCAAAAGAAATCATCCTGTACTCCTCTAGGTTCTTCTAGGCTGGCAAATAATCAAACATGCATCAGAAAGATTGCTAAGAAGAAAAGTCAAGAAGAAGTTTAATATTAGCATGTTTACTTCCTGTACAAATGGCAGAGGCCCAGCATGACTGTGCTACTCGCCCACTGGCCTCCATCTTAAATAGTTTAGCTAAGATGGGGGAGGGGATAGAAGGTTAGTTAGGGAGGTTACCAGGGAAGGCAGCGTAGACAAAGGTATGAAACTTAAGTTCTGCCTTCTCCACTGAAAAGAGATAAGGAGGTTAGGTCTCCCTGGGAAACTGTCTTACAAAGAGAAGTTCATCATTTCCAAAATCTAACTTCAGAGCCCCTCCCATTAATTAAATCAGCCTTTTTGCCAAAAAGACACATTTTGGAGTTGCAGATTTTTGCACCCTACAATACTGTGTCAGCCATACCTAAAGATATCCTATAATGTTTTCTAAAAATCAATTACTTCTGGGGGTGACATCACCAACATGGTGGTAAAGGGACGCTAGAATCAACTCTCCCAAAAGAAAAGCCGCTTTTAAAGGGACATCAGGCAAACCCAGAGAAGATCCAGAAATGCTACATAAATCTAACACCCTCACGGGTGAGTAGGATGTGGAAAGAAGCTGAAAAGACAGACTAAGGAGAAGAAAGAACTACCAGATCCCCTCTCCCCTCCCCCCCATACAAAACTGGACCAAGAAACCAAGTGTGGCAACTGAGGAGACCCAGAAAAAGAAACGTGGGCAGAAGGGTTTCCCCAGGGCGCAGTAGAGTGACAGACTTGAGACTGTGACACCAGCAGTCCCTCCAGGTGGCAACAGAGCCCTGGAGAGGGCAGAGTGCACTGGGGAAGCTGGTGGGACCCGGAACAAAGCCCTGGGCATCAGCAGTGTAGCTCCTCCCCCCACCTCTGTTCCAGAGCCAGCACTCTAGCTCCCCTTTGGAACAGAACTCTGGGGTGGTGGTCCCTTCTCAGTAGCGCTAATATTCTGGAGCTACTGGAGAAACTGCGAGAGAGATCCTGGCTCCAGGCCCAAGAGAAGCACGGGACAAAAACTGCAGTCAGGGCTTCCTGCTCCACTGCGCCAGAGAAAAATCGCGGGAGGGGGTCAGTTCCGAGCCCCCAGAGAAAAACCACGGGAAGGACCAGCTCCACAAATGACGGAGAAAAACTGCCGGCTAAGTGACCACCCTCCAGGCATGGGAGAAGTGCCACTGGGAGAAAGGGGGGAAAAAAAAAAACCGCAGGTGGTCCTCTGCCCCAGGCAGGCTTGAAACTGCAACTCCAGGGCAGGGCTGGAAACAACTGGAGACTCCTGGCAGGTCTCAAAACGCAACTACCTGAGGCAACACACAGCCACCAGCCCCCACATCCCCCACCATAAAGTGGCCACACCCTGACAGTGGTGAAATCAGAGGTGCAGAGGCTCAGGGCTGACCTCAGGCGACTCCTCCCCACCAGACCCAATCCCAACAGGGGTGAGAGCCTCTAGTAAACACTGGAGGAAACAGCGGGAGAGAGAGAACAGGAAGATCTATAGCAAGAATACTAGCAGCGACAGAAAGAAAACTGATGGCAGCAGCATCTGACACCTGAAAGGGGACAGAACCCCAGCAGTGGGGCCACCCAAACACCCCAAGACTTCAGGGGCAAAAGACTACAATCCTTCCCTTGCTCGCAACTACACTAAGGACCTGGAGAGCCTCCTTTAGCTCTGGGTGGCTCCTTCCTTTGGTCGCCAATTTTTTTTTCCTCTCTTCATTTTCAGTAGTGCCTTATCTTACCTCCGCTCTTCTACCTGTCCAGTTTTCCTTTCTTCTTTATCTTCACCCCTTTTCCTCTCCTTTCTCCATCTTCTCCTACTAGATCTATTTCAGTCACAATAAGCTTCATCAGATCTCACATGAATCTCTCTAGGAAGACCCCTCCCCATTCAATATTCTCTCTCTTTTTTTTTTCCCTTTTCTCTTCTACTTTGGTAGTGTCTTATTTTATCTCCATCTTTTTCCCTGCCCATTCTTTTTTCTTCTTTCTTTCCACTTTCGTCCTCTCTTCTCCCTTTCTTCTCCTCTTAGACTTTTTTTTAGCTACGATACATTCCATTTTGTTTTACATGAATCTCTCTAGGAAGACCTCCTAAATTAAACCTGCAACTACCATCTCAGCAGGAACTAAAAAAAATCTTAAGACGTTATCTTCCCTAGCCTGTGAGGATCTAGTGCAAACCAGCCACAGGCCTCAATACTGGGGTTCTTGGAACTGAGTGGAGCTAGCACTGGGACCACCAACCACCACGACCACCAGGGGTTTGACCTAACAGGGCCAGAATTGGTTAGATCACCACCCCGCGGCATCCAAGAAGGAGCACCCAAAGAGATGCCTGCCAATACCAGTGCCACAATCTCCCAACACTTACAACAAATCAGAAGACAAACAGGGAGAAGGAAAAATACAAACAACCAAGCAAGCCCTCAGAGAAAGGACACAGAACAAAAAGAAAATCAAGCACCAAAACTCATTGATAAAGACATGGAAGAACTTCTCTCTCTGACAGATAAAGAATTTAGAATCATGATTAAGGAAATCATGATAAAGGAAAAGAAAGAAACGGAAAAAACAATTAACGATCTAAAGAATGAAATCGAGACCCTAAAGAAGGAGAATAAGAGCTTAATGGAAAAACTAAAGATCTCCAGGAAAAGCAATAAAAGCAGAATCGATGAAATGGAAGACCACATTAGCAATCTCGAAGATGCAAATATTAAAAGATCCAAAAGGGAAAAGGAAATAGAGGCACGAAGGGAAAAGAATGAAAAAACATTCTATCTGATCTATCTGACACCATGAAGAAAGGAAACATAAGAATTATAGGAATCCCAGAAGGAGAGGAGAGGGACCAAGGAGCAGAGAAACTATTTAAGGAGGTGATAGAAGAAAACTTCCCAAGTATTTAAATAGGCATATAAGAAGCAAGAAGATCTCCAAATCACCATGATGCTAGAAGACCTATACCTAGGCACATAATAGTTAAACTCACACAAATACAGGACAAGGAAAAAATATTGAAGATGGCAAGGGGAAGGAAACAAATAACTTATAAAGGAAAACCAATCAGGATGACATTTGACTTCTCCGAAGAAACACTACAGGCAAGGAGAGAATGGAGAGACATATTCAACAAACTCCAAGACAATAAATGCCAACCAAGAATACTTATCCCGCAAAGCTCTCTTTCCTTTATGAAGAAAGGATAAGGATCTCCCCAGACAAACAGTCTCCAGAAATTCGTCATGACTAAACCCCCACTACAAACAATACTACAAGAAGTCCTAAAACCAAAACCAACAAAGGAATGAAAAAGACCAGAATAAGACAAGGAATAAAACCACAAAAAGACAAATAAAATAGCCAATATAGATGCCAATGTATCAATATTAACTCTAAATGTAAACGGACTAAACTCATCAATAAAAAGGCACAGAGTAGCAAAATGGATCAAAAAACAGGACCCAACCCTCTGCTGTCTATAGGAAACACATTTAGCCACAAAAGATAAACACAGACTGAAAGTAAAAGGCTGGAAAACAATCCTACAAGCAAATGGACCTAAAAAGAAGGCAGGGACAGCTATACTTATATCAGATAAAATAGACTTCAAACTAAAAAAGGTAAAAAGAGACATAGATGGTCACTACATCATGATAAAGGGGACAATTCAGCAAGATGATATCAACATCATCTTGCATCAACATATACTCATCAACATATACTCCCCAAATGAAGGAGCACCAAAATATATGAGACAATTATTATCATCTCTGAAAACAGACATTAGAGAAAATACATATACAGTAGGAAGACTTCAACACCCCACTATCACAAATGGACAGATCAATGAGACAACAAATAAACAAGGACACTAAAGCTCTAAATAAGGACCTAGACCTGGGCTTAACAGATATCTATAGGGCACTGCACCCCCCAAAATCTGAATATGCATTCTTCTCAAGTGCACATGGATCATACTCCAGGATTGATCACATACTAGGTCACAAAACAAACCTCAACAGATACACAGAGATCAAAATCATACCTACTATCTTCTCCGATCATAAAGCCATCAAACTAGAAATGAACCATGAAAAGAAAAAAAGGAACTGTTTTACATCATGGAGATTGAAACCCACACTGCTCGAATACCACTGGACTAATGAGGAAATCAAAGAAGAAATTAAAAAGTACCTAGAAATGAATGACAAAGAAGACACAACTTTCCAGAACGTTTGGGACACAGCAAAAGCAGTATTAAGAGGGAAATACATAGCAATACAGGCTCACATCAAGAAACAACTCAAAGAAACAATCTAATCTCCCACCTCAAAGAACTGGAAAAGGAACAACAGAAAAACCCAAAAGCCAGTATAAGAAAGGAAATAATAAAAACCAAAGAAGAAATAAATGAAATGGAAATAAAAAAAAAACAATACAGAAGATCAACGAAACCAAAAGCTGGTTCTTCAAAAAAAAAAAAAAATAGACAAACCTCTAGCCAGGCTTACAAAGAAAAAACAGGAGAACACACAAATAAACAGGATAAGAAATGAAAGAGGAGATATTACAACAGACATAGTGGAAATCAAAAGAATAATCAGAGATTATTATAAACAGCTATATGGAAAAAAGTTCAACAACTTAGAGGAAATGGCCAAATTCCTGAAACTACACAGCCACCCAAAAATAGGTAAAGAAGATATAAAAACACCTAAACAGGCCAATCTCAAGCAGTGAAATTGAAACAGTAATAAAAGCCCTCCCCAGGACCAGATGGTTTCATAAACGAATTCTACCAAATGTTTAAAAATGAACTAGTCCCTATCTTACACAAACTCTTTCAAATAATTGAGAAGGAAGGAATATTACCAAACACGTTCTACGAAGCCAACATAACACTAATACCAAAACCAAACAAAGACAACACGAAGAAAGAAGACTACAGACCAATCTCTCTAATGAACACTGATGCAAAAATATTCAACAAAATCTTAGCCAACAGGATCCAACAATGCATCCAAAAAATAATACACCACGACCAAGTGGGATTTATTCCAGGGACAAAAGGATGGTTCAACATCCAAAAATCAATCAACGTAATCCAACACATCAACAAAAAGAAAAATAAAAACCATATGATCATATCGATAGATGCTGAGAATGCATTCGACAAAGTGCAACACCCAGTTATGATAAAGACCCTTGAAATCCTTGGGATAGAAGGAACATTCCTTAATATAATAAAAGCCATATACGAGAAACCCACAGCCAATATTATTCTCAATGGTGAGAAGCTGAAAGCCTTTCCCCCAAAATCAGGAACAAGACAAAGATGTCCACCCTCACCATTGCTTTTCAATATAATACTTGAAGTCCTAGCAAGAGCAATAAGACAAGAGGAAGACATACAAGGAATCCAAACAGGGAAGGAAGAAATTAAACTGACACTATTTGCAGATCATATTATTATATACATAGAGAATCCTAAAAACTCCATAGAAAAACTACTCAAAACTATAGATCAATTCAGTAACGTAGCAGGATACAAAATCAATGCACAAAAATCAGTAGCCTTTCTATACGCACTCAGTCTGAAGAAGAAATTAAGAGAATTATTCCCTTCAAAATTGAAACCAAAAAAATCAAGTACCTGGGAATAAACCTAACAAAAGAGGTAAAGGACTTATATAAAGAAAACTACAAGACACTGTTAAAAGAAATAGAGGAGGACACACACACAAAAAAATGGAAATACACCCCCTGCTCATGGATTGGAAGAATTAACATTTTCAAAATGGCCATCTTACTAAAAGCAATCTACAGATTCAATGCTATTCCAATAAAAATTTCAATGACATTCTTCAAAGAAATAGAACGGATATTGATGAAATTCATATGGAACCACAAAAAAGCCTCGAATAGCCAAAGCTCTCCTGACTAAAAAGAATATAAATGGAGGGATTACACGCCCTGATTTCAAACTATACCACAAAGCCATAGTAATTAAAACAGCATGGTACTGGAGTAAGAACAGACACACAGACCAATGGAATCAAATAGAAAACCCAGAAATAAATCCACATATTTATGGACAACTAATCTTTGACAAAGGAGCAAAGAATAGGCAATGGAACAAGGTTAGCTTGTTCAATAAATGGTGTTGAGAAAACTGGACTGCTACATGCAAAAAAATGAAGCTAGACTACTACCTCACACCATGCACGAAAACCAACTCAAAATGGATAAAAGGCCTGGAGATAGGACCTCAAACCATAAAGTTTATAGAAGAAAATATAGGCAAAACTCTACATGACATACATCTCAGCAAAATCTTTAAAAACACTTCCCTCATAGCAAACGAAGTAAAAGAAAAGATAAACAGCTGGGACTACATCAAACTAAAAAGCTTCTGTACAGCAAAAGAGACAATAATCAAAACAAACCGACACCCTACTAATTGGGAGAAGATCCTTGCACACAATACAACCAATAAAGGACTGATAACAAAAATCTACAAAGAGCTCACACAACTCAACAAAAACAAAGTCAAAAATCCAGTCAAAAAAATGGGCAGAAGAGCTAAAAAGACACTTCTCCAAAGAAGAAAAGCAAATGGCCAACAGCTATATGAAAAAATGCTCAACATCACTTATAATCAGGGAAATGCAAATTAAAACCACAATGAGATACCACCTCACACTAGTGAGAATGGTGCACATTAAAAAAAAACCGGTAACAACAAATGTTGGCGAGGATGTGGAGAAAAAGGAACTCTCCTACACTGCTGGTGGGAATGCAAATTGATCCAACCACTATGGAAAGCTGTGTGGCGTTTCCTCAAACTACTGGAAATGGAGCTTCCATATGACCTGGCAATACCAGGGAATCTGGGAATCTACCCAAAGGACACAAAAACACTAATCCAAAAGGATACATGCACCCGCATGTTTACTGCAGCACTGTTTACAATAGCTAAGGTATGGAAACAACCCAGATGCCCAAAAATAGATGACTAGATCAAGAAGATGTGGTACATAGACACATGGAATACTATTCAGCATTCAAAAAAGACAAACACATGCAATTCACAGCAACATGGATGGAACTAGAAGGGAGCATGATCAGTGAAATAAGACAGAAAGAAAGCGAAAAATATCGAATGGTTTCACTTATAACAGGAATATAGGGGAGCCAAATAAGAATGTGACATTCAGCAGGGGAGGAGGGGAGGGAAAGGGCTAAAAAGGGGGGAAGAGGGGAGCACAAGGGACTATGGTGATGGCTTCGGGTGAACAGGTGATGGGTAACCTATGGGGAACACACAATAATGTAAAATATATGAATAACAAAAGTAAATAAATAAAATATTTATAAAAAAATCAATTACTTTCCTTTTAAAATGTTAATCTTTCTCTAATAATGAAAGAACTAAGGAAAAAACAGTAGACTCCAGCCATCTCCAAAAGTAACAGATAACTTTGTTCTACACAGATACCTAGGATAGAGTTATATTTAATATTTTGCTAACAATGGCCATCCAGAAATAGTTTAGGGGGGAAAAAAACTGTTTTCAGTATCTATACCTTGTTTTTCAGACTAATATAACTCAAAATTGTTCCAAAGAAGTAAAATTACCTTAAATCAGATATTTTATAGGACATTGTTCTCATTTAATCTTACCTACATTATGCTTAAATTAGGAAAAAAGCAGGTTTAGCAATTTCCAGTTTGCACTTTAGTTTCTTGCCTTCTACAAAAATTATGAATTTTTATAGTATAGTTGTACACTACTTCTCACCAGTATCATTTCTTACCTGTGAGAGTCCTTTAACATCCACTATATTTCAGAAGAGGAGGGGCCAGCATTTTAAAGATACCTTTTTAAATGAACATTGAGTTCAACTCAAAGTAAAATTTCTGACCTTTTCTTTCCTTTACCATCCCACAAATATTCCAAATGGACCTAACCCATTCATAATAATACAAGTAAAATTAAAATCATACTGCCATGCTGAAATACATTTTTTATCTATAATATTTGCAAAGAAACAGCTTTGAAAAGACACTATGTTACAAGAGTAGAGGAAAACAGTCACTGTCATATTTTGCTAATTAGGAAAGCAAATTGATACAACCTCCACAAAGCAATTAGGAAATATATTAGAATTTTAAATGCAGATACCCTTTGGCCCAGAAATTGAACTTCTAAGAACTCATCATACAGACAGACTTGCACATATGCAAAATGACATATGGTACAAGGTTATTCCTGCAGCATTGTTCAAAATAGCTAAGGATAGGTCACAATGCAATATTGTGCTACCTCAAACACAATGCAATATTGTGCTACCATTAAAAAGAATGGCAAGAGTCTACATATAATGATATGGTAGAATCTCTAAGCAAGGTGCACAAGAGCATATATGGTATGGTAGCATTTGTGTAAGAATAACAAAATAGTACTTAGATATATTATCTTTGTGATGTATTGACTTGACTAGCCTGAGCTGCATTTCCCAGAATTCCTTTCCCTGTATGTTTCCAGGTAAAGTGACATAAAGCAATATTTCTGCATAAGATTTAGAAAATAGAAGTAAAGGGGTTTCCCTGATGGCACAAGGGGTTAAGTCTAAGCACTATGAAACTATCAGCAGCCACTGCAGCATGAGTTCTATTCTTGCCTGCTGCTCCCCTCAGCAGTGTATTTCAGTCAATCTGCCTGTTTTGCTCCCCTCTGTCTCTGGTGAATCCTCTCATTCCCCCCAACCCCCCACCTCTGGCCTACACCCCAGCTCTTGTATGCATAAAATAAGTAAATCTTTAAAAAAAAAAAAAAAGAAAGAAAGAAAGTAGAAGTAAAGCAGCAGCCATTTTGACTTTTATGTTTAAAAAGTTGGAGCAGGCATTTTTGTAAAGCACATATGTTTATTTATCTGTTGGTTCACCTCTTTGGCATATGACAGTAGCCCAGACCTGCAACTGCTTCACCTTCCCCTGAATTCTCCATCAACTTTGTTTAGCTCTATGAAGTATACTGGCTTATCTGTAGGACACCCACCTCAGGCCAGGCACTGAGTACTGAAATAAGTTCCAATCCGTCCTGTGGATTTCAACCTATGCCCTTAGGTTCCAGCTTGCTCCCTCCTGTTTTATTTCCATCTTCCCTTCCCAGCTACCTACCCTACAGACTTCAAGCCCTAGTATCAGACATGATGACAACAGCCTTCTGAGAACTGCTGAGGCAACCTCTTGAACAAATATGTGTGCATATTCACAGATACTCATATGGTAATATCTAAGACAATTAAGAAATTGGGTATGTAGTTGAATTTAGAGAATAGACGTAGATAGGAAGGAAGAAGGAAGGCATATCATTTATGCTTGTAAGTATTGTACTGTGTGACTCTATTACCTGTTTTTTAAAAAACATTTTAAATGTTTAAAAATTCCCTAAACTACCTTTCTCATATTTGCATATGGAGATACGGAAATATTTACTCTTTGTTCCTGTTTCTTTAAATAGGTCAGATTTGCTTTATATATTTACAAAGTTTTACATGTCACAAGGAAATTAAAGTTAGGGGAAAAGGAAACTTATATGGTTTCTCTCTCTAGAATCAGCCTTTAGCAAAAGAGAAAAAACTTAGTACATTGGTGGTCCCATATGCCCTTTGTCTCTTGCCCTCTCAAACATCCTGTGTCAATGGATCCCATTTGTGGGGACACTTAAGACATACAGAGGCACTAGAAAACTAGTCCCTCTGAGGACCTATATATATTCAGCATCAATAATCAGTCAACCTAGGTCTGTAGAACCAAGTAGACTCTATCAGAGGTAGCTCATATTTGAATGGTTTCTCGAGTCCACCTAAGATCAACACTGCATAGAGCCAGTTCCTACAAGATAAAGAACTGGGACTGGCAGCCTCCCTGGTGGTGCAAGGGGTTAAGTCTCAGCACTATGAAGCTATCTGTCTGCAGCCACTGCAGCACCGGTTCGATCCCCAGTCAGGGACCTAGCCACATGGCACAGCAGACCTCTCCTGTCTCATCCACTGCTCCCCTCAGCAATGTCTTTCAGCCAGTCTGCCTGTTCTGCTCCCCACTCTGTCTCTGGTGAATCCTCTCACACAGACACTGCCCCCCACATACCTCTGGCCTACACCCCAGCTCTTATATGCATAAATAAATTAAAATAAATCTTTTTTAAAAAAAGAACCGGGACTTTGGAAATAACGGAAATAGTGTATAAAACCAAAATAACACCTGTGATTAAAAATGATGATTGGGTCCTCCTTGGTGGCACAATGGGTTAAGTCCCAGCCTATGAAGTTGTCTGCAGCCACTGCAGCACGAGTTTGGTACCTGGCCAGGGAGATTCCCACATGGTGCAGCAGACCTCTCCTGTCTCACCCGCTGCTCCCCTCAGCAGTGTACTTCAGTCTATCTGCCTGTTCTGCTCTCCACTCTGTCTCTGGTGAATCCTCTCATCACCCACACCTCTGGCCTGCACCCCAGTTCTTGTATGCATAAATAAATAAATCTTTAAAAATAATTTCAAGAAAGATAATTGTTAGTAACTGCTTACGTCTTCATAATTTTTAAAATGTGTCTACATATATTACTTGATTGCACAGAACACCTAAAGTAAACTAGGGGATGAAAATGGCAAGCCAGGAATTCAAAAGTGAGCAAATAAATGGGATTAGGATCCTAGGGAAATACTGAGGCAGGGTCTGTCATTTGCTTTTAAAACATTTTTTAATACCTGAAACAAACAATCTAGTACATAAAGACTAACACAGTATCCCCCCCCACCTTCAATTATCCAAACTTAATAAAAGCATCAATTAATAGAATCAAGAATTATTAGGCCCAATGGACTACACGTAAGTATAATAAATATAAATGGCAAAACACACAATGGACCATATTAGAGCAAAATTGCTGAAAATTAAAGAAAATCACTTTGTCTTTGCTCTGAGCTGCAGAAGGGAGGTGATAAAAGGAACATCATCATTTGGAAAGTGGTGCAGTAAGAGGCGACAATCTGCACACTTTGTATCCTGCTGTGACTCTAGGTTGACCTGTGGCAACTGCGGCCAGGCCTCAATCTGAAGAGAAAGTACGAGAGGGGTGCCAGGGCCCCTGGAATAAATAAGGCACCTAAAATATATGAGTGTGTGTGTGTGTGTGCGTGCGTGCGTGCGTGCGAGAGAGAAACAGAGAGACAGAAAGAGGAGAGAATCACTTGTAACTCAAAGCAACAGAAGAGAAAAGGAACACTGCCACAGCAATGCTGCCCTTTCGTTGACTTTCAAAAAGAAATAGGTAACAGCGCCGACAAGGTATCTTCACAGGTTCTGAAAGAAAATACCTAGCAACCTAGAAATCAATACCCAAGAAAATATTCTTCAAGAATGAAAGTGATTTTCCAGAAAAACAAAAATGGGGACATTTGTTCCCAGCATACCTGCACTTAAAACGTTAAGACAGCGGCAGCAGGGCGTCGGGCAGTCAGTGCAGCGGCTCCCTGAGCTGCATGCCCCGTGGGTGCTGCAGGCCTGCGCACCCTCAAGCTCCAGCTGAAGCACTGGAACCTGCTGCTTCCTCCTGGTTCTCGGGCTGTGCTGCGAGGGCCAGAGCGTCGTAGGGCCTTCCAGACACGGCAGCCTCAGGCCAACTGCGTTCCGGTGCTGGTGCCTCTCAGGCCGCTCACGTTGTCCACGGTCCTTGTTCTGCGCCCTGAGGCGAGGCCTGGCTGTGAGATGCAGGCGCCCCGGCAGGCTGGGTGCGAGAGTTTCTTTTCTCCCTCCGCCGTGTCCTCAGCGATGCACCCGGCTGCGACCAAAGCAAAAGACAGTCGTCACTCATGCCTCGTTGGGTGCCAGGGGCCACTTCACTTTCTGTAAACCAAGTACCCAGCCTGGCCACGGGGTGGGGTCCCGCACGGGGCTCCCCCTGGAGATCAGAGGTCGATGCGTCTGCTACTTCCTCTTGGACATTTCTTGAATGCAGAACTCCAGGACCAGAATGCGCAGGCCCGCACAGCTTGTGCAGAAACACCCACAGAGGAATACAAGCGCACCCCGTGACGGGGACAACCTGGGCACACACAGGACCCAAGACTCCTTACCAGGAAACTACCGGGCAGTTGGCACTGACAGTACCTCTTAAAAAAATGATAAAATAAAATAAGGAAGATAATTCCAGAAGGAAGCACAAAGATGCTAGAAGGAATGAAACCCACTAGAAAGAGTGTCTATGACATTAGCTGTATCGAACTGTATCTTATTGATTTAAAGCACAGAATTAAAATACATGAAAGGAATAAACAAGAGGCAGGAGAGGACGCTGAAAAGAATTTCAGAGCATGTCATAAAATAAGCTATTTATTATTGAATACAGTATTGAAATTGTCTTTTATTAAATTATTCTTTCCTATAAATTAATGAAAGTCATCAAGTCAACATCAAAATTATGTGACTCTAATATAATTACTCTATTTTACAATAAGTTATTTAAAATAGGAGTAAATCTACATGCTGTTTCTCGTTGCTTGATTTATAATAATGTAAAGTAAAATGTAGTTAAAAGAAGGGATCTTTTTAAAGCAAGGAGTGAGATAAAAAGCCATGATTTTCTTTAGTAAATTTGTTGATATATACGTGCTCTAGTGTTTGGCTTTTGGAATTTTTTTAAATTATGTATAAAATTTTTTAAAATTCCATATACATTATGATGCAAATTTGTGTATTTAGTCAAAGAGAATGGCACCTTTGGGCAGCAGAAGCAGTTTAGGTTAATGATCCCAATTCTGACCACTGCAATATTAAAAAGGAGTGTTCCTTCTTTTCTTTTTGAAGAGTAAAAGAAAGGCAGTTTTGAAGGAGGAGATGGGAAAGAATCACACAGGAATTGCTGGGGGGAAGTATGCATGGAAGCTGAAGAATCTCTTGGCTATCAGTACCCCCAAAACCCTAACAAAATCTTCCTCTAGCCACCGGGATACACATGTCCCAGTTTGCTCTGGGGCATACACTAAGAAAAGAATTACTGAGTCCCAAGCTGTGCACTGTTTTCAGCTTCCCCAGATATTGACAAGCTGCTTCCAAAGCTGTTATACCCCCACAGCAGTAGGTTTGGGCTAGTACTTCAGTGCTATTTTGATGTTTTATTGGAATTGTATTTTTGTTTTGTCTTTCTCTAAGTTTTAAAAAGATTGCCTGTCTTTTCACATAGTTATTGACCATTTAAGTTTCTTCTATGTGGACTTCTATTTTTTATTAGATTACTTGCCTTTTTCTTATCAATACAGTATATTTACACACTAATACTCATGCTTTGTCACATATTTGCATGGCAAATGGCTTCTCCCAGCTCACAGGCAGATTGCTTACCTCCAAAATGTAAAGTCACTGCCTTCAATGGATTGTTTATATTTTTCTTTCTACTGAATATTGGGTGAATTCCTTAACACTCTTTTCCAATTTACGAATTGCCTGTTCCATTCTGATCTAGAGTTTGTCCCAGCCGTTGACTTCTCTTTCAAAAACTGTGTTTTTATTTCTGCTTGTTTTTTTCTCTTTGAGATATGAGTCCTTAAATGTATCATGTAAGTTGAGAAAGTAGAAAACATATGAAATGATAGGTGTAGAGTATTCTAGGCAGAGAGACTAGCTTTGAGACGTGGACATTTCTCCCCCAAACTCTGCACCCTGACCAGCTTTTATTTTCAGCTTGGCATATCATACAAGTACAGGCAATTATAACCTAGCATGTTGACTAATCTAAAGGGTCTAGATGCTGTATCAAGCGTGACAGGTTTCTAGTGTGAACGATATGATACATAGAGCTTTGAAGTGGCTGACGGGGTCTTAGCAGCATTGAATAAGCACACATGCTCTAACATAGAGCATACAGAGGAATGAACGTGGCCACGAACTGACTGAGCAACAGACTGCCTGGTTTTAGTGAAATGAATAGCAAAATACAAAAGTTATTCTCACTGTTATCTGTGTGCTTTGTGGAAAGCAGTAAAATAACTCTATAACTAGAAGCACACTCATTCAGTGTCATCACTTAGCACAATCCTTTTTTTTTTTAAAGATTTATTTATGCAAACAAGCTGGGGTATAGGCCAGGGGTGGTGAGAGGATTCACCAGAGACAGAGTGGGGAGCAGAACAGGCAGACTGACTGAAGTACACAGCTGAGGGGAGCGGCAGGCAAGGCAGGAGAGGTCTGCTGTGCCATGTGGGAAGCTCCCTGGCCAGGGATCAAACTCGTGCTGCAGTGGCTGTGGATAGCTTCATATTGCTGCGACTAAAGCCCTTGCGCCACCAGGGAGGCCCACTTAGCACCATCTTGGTGACACAGAAACATGCAAACTAGATGTCAATCATGTAGCAATACCAGGGGTGCTGGTGCACAGGTCGCTGGGCGCTCACACTTGCATCTCCAATGGCACGTAAGTATGGGCCCTCTGGCTGCTTGTGTGCCGCCTGCCAACTATGGGGTGGTGCTGAACCTTCTCCTTTTATACTCTTAATACTCTTCCCTTTGTCTGGCATTTCTTGTCCTCATTTCTCAGTTGTTTTTCTAAAGTAAGGAATATCTAGATCCAAAAACACTGACTTCTCTACGTTGAGCTTTAAAATTTTAAATTGCTTCTGCAATTCCTCAATGTTAAGCTTTTCACGTTACAGAATTATTGGACTTTGAGGTTGGCTAATTCTGGTAAGTCTTCTCTTTAGATTAGGTAGTTCAATTACAGAAGTTGTCTTCGTGGAAAGAAAGCTCTCTTCATTGTCTCCTCAGGAGGAAGTTAGTGCCTTGAAAGTTCACATCCCTCACAAGAACAATGTCCCATGTAACTGGAAACGTTTTCAACAAAGAATCCACTGTTTCCAATTCTACATCCTGTTTCCATTCACTACCCTATACCCATACAGAAGAATGTTCAGTGCCAAGGAAATTCATTATCTGATGAGCCTACAGATAAAAATCAATTAAAACAAGTTCACATTTGAAAGTATTTCAAATACTTTTGGAATCAAAAGTATAGGCTCAGATAATTTCAACAAAATCAATGTTTAAAATAAATGCCATCGGGCCTTCCTGGTAGCTCAAGGGGTTATGTCTCAGCACTATGAAGCTATCCACAGCCACTGCAGCACGAGTTCTATCCCCGGCCAGGGAGCTTCCCACATGGTACAGCAGACCTCTCCTGCCGCGCCCACTTCCCCCCTCAGCAGTGTATTTTGATGGATCTGCCTGTTCTGCTCCCCACTCTGTCTCTGGTGAATCCTCTCACCTACACCCCCCACCCCCGCCACCCCACACACATACCTCTGGCCTACATCCTAGCTTGTATGCATAAATAAATAATCTTAAAATAAATTATATGCTATCTGTTAAGATAGGGTGAAAGTTGTCATTGGGGAATTCATAGCCTACCAAGGCTGGTTGATGTGGCCCTACTGCCTCCTCCAGTCACAATCCCATGCTTGGCTGACAGCCTCTCGCTAACTTCGTCCTGGTTGTGTCCGTGGTCTGTAGCAACTAGAACAGGCCAACCTCTTTCCCAGCTCAAAGCCTTTTGCGTGTTTTCCATGCCTTCTGCCTCTTCTCATCTTAAACTGTCACCTCTTCAAAGAAGTCTTCCCTGGCCACCTTATCCAAGATAGGTCATTCTTGTTAGTCCCTGTCACTGCACTGTTTTTTTCCTGCATAGTGCTAATCAGATATTGCAGATTTTTTACTTGCTGATTATTGATGGTTTGTTCCTCTACACTAGAATGCCAGCCCCATGAAAGAAGAAGTCTAGTGGGTCCTACACTCCATCCCTAGACTTTATGTGCCTGATGCAAAAGTCTGCTAACCAAGGTTATCTTCCTGTTGAAACCATATCCATCAACAGTTTATCTTCCTGTTGAAACCATATCAGATTTAAAATCATCAATGTGATTCAAACAATAAATGTCCAGAGGCTTATCTGGGCTTCATGCGGAACTGACCATCAAATGGAATTTAGAATATTCTGAAAACCACAAACCTTAGCCATTGGGTTAGAGATTTTCCATTCCTTTTTGAAATATTTGTATTTTTGTCAATTCTGCATAATAACCACTAGAGGGAGACATAGCCAAATACTATACTCTCAAATTCTAATATTTTCTGTCAGAATTTTTGGAGGTCCTGCAACCCAGTCCTCTCAGCTGAAAGATGTTCACGCACCTTTTTCTAAAACAAAGAGATTATACTGACAATTTCACTACCCTTTGGAACAGACTATTCTACTGGACCACACTCATTGAGAAGGTCCCCTTTCTTAATCTTTCTATACCTGGCTCTCCTGGCTACACCATAAGAAACGAACCAACACAAACTTGTGCCCTACTCTGCCCCTCATTGTCTAGATTATGTGTGAATCTTACAGCCTGCCAATCCCAGTATTCCTCACATTTTTCTCATCTTGACTATCACTGCCAATGGAAAATCCCTGTGTTTTTTCCCCTTTGATCCACTGGACCACTGCTCTCTACCTTGTGCTTTACATTATACCCTGCTCCACACTAAATGCACTCCCCAACATTATCATCTTCCCCTTGCCTCTAGGAAGTCCCAGAACCATGAAATCTGGCTTTCTTGAAGAAGGTCTGATTACCCTGCATCCCCCACTAGTGAAATTGTTGGTTCTCCCACATCTTCAATAACACAGCAGGACTGGCATACATTCAGGTGCTAGTGCCACTCTGAAAGCATCATTTCTTCTTTGAGATTTGTGTCATCCTGCTAATCCACCACCTGGTCAAGCCAGTATACCTCTGTTCTCTGTGCCTTCAGACACACATCTATCAATGTAGATAACTAGTCCATTACCCTAACACTTTTATTGCACCCCTACCTGGGACCTCAAATTTATCCTAGTAGTTTGTCTTTTCAGCACACCCGGAACACCTTCCTATCATGCTCATCCTTCACTCATTAACATGCCTGCTGCATTTTCTCCCCAAAGCTCAGGTGTGTTAATTCTCTTCCTATCCAGTTTACATAATCCAACTATTATTTTTCCAACACATTATAATCCTTATCCACTTTTCTTTTTCCCCCAGCCTTTTCCCCACCAAAATCGCAACTGAATAAATCCAACTGTTTTCTATTTTTACTCCTACATTAAGCACCACAGAAGAAGATGTCAATAGCAAATATTGAGAACTGTGTGAGGTGAAACTACTATGATTTACATATTACATATGAGAAAAATAAAGCCCAGAGGGAATAAATCACCCTAAGTCACATAACTAATAAACCCTCTGGCCAGATGGCCATCTGGCTTAATGAAATATCTTTAAAATAAAATAAAAACTGATAGAACTACAGGGAGAAATTGACAAATTAATCATGAAAGTGGGAAACTTAAATTCATTTCTCCAAATTATAAGTAGGTCAGATATTCAAAAACTTAATAAAGATATAGAGAACGAGAACACACTTAGCAAGTTTGATTTTTTTAATATGTATTTTTATTGTTATTTATGTCTTTTACATTTTGTATTCCCCTTGGGTAACCCACCACCAATTCACTCGTGATCCATCTCCGTGGTAGCAAGTTTGATTTAGTTGATATATATGAACTCTGTCCCCAACAATGAGATAAGCTCACATTGTGTATTTACAAAAACTGGCAATAAACTAGGCCAAGGATTTCCAACCTTTCTGGTCTCAGGATCCCTTTGCTCTCTAAAAAATTACTGAGGACTCCAAAGAGCTTTTGTTTATGTAGCCTATATTTACCACATTAGAAATGAAAACTGAAAGAAGTTTTGCCTATTTATTAACTTAATAAATGCAAATTTTTATTTTAAATAACAATTCCGTTGCACGTTATCATGAGTAACAATTTTATGAAAAACTTCTTTAATTAATGAGGAAAACGGGGCCTCCCTGGTGGTGTAAGTGGTTAAGTCTCAGCCTATGAAGCTATCCACAGCCACTGAGTCATGAGTTCAATCCCCGGCCAGGGAGCTTCCCACATGGCACAGCAGACCTCTCCTGTCTCGCCCGCTGCTCCCCTCAGCAGTGTACTTCAGTTAAGCTGCCTGTTCTGCTCCCCACTCTGTCTCTGGTGAATCCTCTCAAACCTCCCCCCTACATCTCTGGCCTGCAACCCAGCTCTTGTATGCATAAATAAATAAATCTTTTTTAAAAATGAGGAAAATGACATTGTTTTCCATTTTGGCAAGTTTCTTTAATGTTTGGCATAGTAAAGAACTGGATCATCGTAGGTGCTTCTACATTCTATCTGTTCTGACTGGCTTGTTGAAATCTACCAGGAAAGTCTATCCTCACACAAAAGAAAGAGAACATCAGCCCCTAGGCCCAGCTAGGCCTTGGTGTTGCTAGGAGCTAGCCTGGTACTCACAATTGAGTGGCCAGACATCAACAATGTACAGAACATCGACAACTCGCAGGGCCGCTTTGGGTCCATGATGGACCAAGGCAAAAATAAAACCATGCCCTTTTCTCAGCTGCAAAGGTGCCCAAACATCCCCCTGTGTGAGCTAGCATGAATAATTACTGCTTCTATTCCAATTACAGATTCAGCAGAGCTCCAGCCAGTCCTATATTATTTCTGGAGGCCGCTATTACAAATGCCAAACTTGGTGACTTAAAACAACAGAAATTTGTTCTCTCAAAGTTCGGGAGTCAGAAGTCAGAAATCAAGCTGTTGGCAGGCTCACTCTCCTGATGAAGGGAGAGGCGAACCCTTCCTTGTCTCTTCCGGCTCCAGGTGGCTCGGGGTATACCTGGGCCTGTGGTCAAATCACTCCAGGGCCTGCCTCTGTCTTCCTCTGGCCTTCGCCTTTCAAATCTCCCTCTGACTTTCTCTACATGGACACTTGTCAGGGATTTGGGACCCACTCAGATAATCCAAGATGATCTCATCTGGAGATCCTTGACTTAGTTACATCTGCAAAGACCTTTTATTCAAATAAACTAACATGCACAAGTTCCAGGATAAGAATGTGGACATATATTTTTTGTGGGGGGGCAGGGATCACTGTATGACTTACCATCCCTTCCTACAGATAAAATTTATTAAGATAACCAATCCCGACAGCATCCAATCCAGAATAAAGTTCTTTCCTTAAGCCCTTCCCCAAAATCAACTAACACAAGCTCAAATCCTATGTCTTTTCTAGAGCTATCTTACCAAAATGATAGGCAGCTCCCTGTGGTACATGTTTCCCTTCCCTGCCGTGAATAATAAGCACAACTTGTTCAATTACATTTCAGTTCTTGGTGGTCTTTAACTGCAAGGCACTGACACATGAATATGTAGCTAAAAAAGGAAGGAGTATATTAATTGTCCTTTCAGATAATTATGGATGTTCTCTGAAATTACACCAAAATTCAAAAAGTGATAATTGTTTTTTTAATGTGATACATATGTTCGTTATCTTTTTTTAATGAAGTACTGTTATTTTAAATCCTTGTTAATTTTTTTAAAAATTTATTTATTTATGCATAAAAGCTGGGGTGTAGGCCAGGCGTGGTTGGGGGGGAGGTGAGAGGATTCATCAGAGACAGAGTGGGAAGCAGAACAGGTGGATTGACTGAAATACACTGCTGAGGGGAGCAGTGGGTGAGACAGGAGAGGTCTGCTGCACCATGTGGGAATCTCCCTGGCCGGGATTGAACTCATGATGCAGTGGCACTGGATAGCTTCATAGTGCTGCGACTTAACCCATTGCGCCACCAGGGAAGCCCGTTATTGTTAGTATTTTGACAAAATAGGATTCTCCCCACAGATATGGTCACCATAGTTTCCCCACCACCAAAGCATCCATAGTTCCCCACCAAAGTCCATTGGGCAGTTGATCATTTCTTAAGAGGTAATTTAATATGAAATCTAAAGTTATATCAGTGAACTTTATACTGTTCCATTAAAATCTATCAGTCTATTTTGCACTTTGAGTGGATCTTTTACACGTGCATAATTTTGAGCAGTATTCATTGATCATCTGGAAAATAATGGTTCACTGAGTTATGCAGATCTTCCAAAAGTTGACACATTTCATTATATGATCTATATTTCTAAAACTCACACTTTTTGGTATTGCCATTAGTCTCATCAGAAATGTTTTATGTATCAGGAAACTGTCAAGCTTACAGTAGCAGATACAGAACTCATAAATTTGAATTTTTACTTGAAGGTTCAAATTTTAATACTGACAACAACTATTATCAATTGTTTTCCTCAAAGTGGCTGGCAATGACCACTTTCAAGAAAATGTCTATCAAATACCCAGGCCTGAGAAACCCAGGTTTGTTTGCCAGTTGTTTGTTCCAGTTTAAAAAAAAAAAAAAAGAAAGATGCTGGAACTTTCCTACACTACCTGTGGGAATGCAAACTGGTCCAACCACTGTGAAAAGCTGTCAGAGGTTCCTCAAATTACTAAAAATGGAGTATCCATATGACCCAGCAATTCCACTCTTAGGAATCTACCCAAAGGACACAAAAACATTAATTCAAAAGGCTACCTGCACCACTAAGTTTATTGAACCACTATTTATAATAGGTAAAATTTGCCCAAAAATAGATGACTGGATCAAGAAGATGTGGTACATATGAACAATGGAATACTATTCAGCATTCAAAAAAGATAAACACATGCAATTCGCAGCAACATGGATGGAGCTAGAAGGGATCATGCTCAGGGAAATAAGCCAGAAGGAAAAAGAAAAATATCGAATGGTTTCACTTAGAGCAGGAATATAGGGGAGCCAAATAAGAGAGAGACATTCAACAAGGGAGGGGCAGGATAAGGGCTCAAAATGGGGGAGAAAAAAGCACAAGGGACTATGGTGACGGTTCACGGGTGAATTGGTGGTGGGAAACCTACAGAAATACACAATAATGTAAAAGACATGAATAATAATAACAATAAAAAATATTTTAAAAAGAAGATGCAGTGTATATATACACAATGGAATACTATTCAGCAATCACAAAAGATAAACTAATGCCATTCTCAGCAACATAATTGGAGCTAGAAGGAATTATGCTCAGTTAAATAAGTCAGAAGGAGAAAGAAATATATCAGATTGTTTCACTTACAGGACGAATATAGGGGAACCAAGTAAGGGATCAGGGATAAAATACTAATAAAAAACAAAACAAAATTAATAGGCAACTATAAATCAGAGACATTCTGCAGGGAAGGTGGAAGGAGAGGGATCTAAACAAGGGAGGAAAGAGCACAAGGGACTATGGTGATGGTGCACCTGTGAATTGGTGGTGGGAATACTGTGGGAACTACACCTGAGAGGAGAAAGCAAACATTGTACAAAAATGGAACAATAATGTATAATATATATAAATAAATAAATTATGTTTTAAAATAAAGATAAAAAAAGAAGAAGCTGATTCTGCTCTCACTCAAGATCACACAAGAGCTTTTCCACGGCAGCCGTCGAACTCCATTATGCACAAATATGTTCTACGTGTGCTTCCCATCTTGTCAAACAGAAAACAAAAAGATGTATTCTCCAGGCTTAATATTTACTAAAAGGATAATTTTTTACTGTTTCATGAAGGACGTTCTTAAGTGAAACTGGCTTTTTTTCCCTGCAAGCTTGTGGTAGTGAAGAATACAAGGATTACTAACACAGTTTAGCGCCACGACTAGGACATCACCAACACAAACACCAACACACACAAAGCAACCTGGTGAAAATGGCAAACAACGTCCCAGTCTTGTTACAAAAATAATGATGGACTCACAGACCTCCTAAAAGGGGTGTGGAAACCCCCAGGTATCTGTAGACCACACTTTGAGAATTGTACTACCCTCTAAAGCAAACGTCAACAAATTGAAAAGAATGTGTATCCATCACACAGAACATAGTCTCTGACCACAATGCAATTAAGACTCAATTACAGAGATAAATGTCCCTTTACACTTGGAAATTTTAGAAGTTTTTAATAACCCATAAGCCAAAGGACAAATCATGACAAAAATTATAGAAACATACTTAGAATTGAAAAATAATAATAATACAACATGGTAAAACTTGTGCAAAACAGCAAAAGTGGCATTTAAGGGAAATTTGGAGTCTTAAATGCTTGACTCAAAATGAATGACCTAAATATTCCAGTTAACACATTGAAAACAGCAACAGAACAGGCCCAGAAAACATAGAAAGAAGATGCTAATAAGCACAAGAAAAGACATTTAAGAAGTCACAGGGGGAAAAGTGACAGAAAGGATCGATAAACCCAAAATTTGATCTTTTGAAAAGATAAAACTCCCTGTTAAGAAAAAAAGCAGCCGACCCAGATGGTAGCTGTTGACTTATGCCAAGCCACCTACCCAGACGTGGAAGGAGGAATCCTATGACTTTGCACTTCAGGGGTTCATGCAGCCAGAATTGTGGCCATGCAAATATTCAGCCCCCCTTTTTATTTTTTTTAGTGTATATATATATATTTTTATTTATATCTTTTACATTATTGTGTATTCCCCATATTCACCCATGAACCCTCACCATAGTCCCTTGTGCTCTTTTCTCCCCCATTTTGAGCCCTTATCTTCCCCCTCCCTCGTTGAATGTCTCTCTTTTATTTCGTTCCCCTATATTCCTGTTGAAGTAGGAAGTTCATAAGTCTGCTGCTTGGAAATGAAAGTTGCTAAAGTTGCTAAGTTCACTGCTTGGATACTGCTGCTCGCTGGGGTGGAAAGCTGCTGGGAAAGTCTCTGTGCTGTACTGCTTGTCCACAATAGTACCTATGGTTTCCTTGACCCCCTTCCTAAACAATATAATTTTATGATGGAAGGGTAGGTTAAGTTTCCTGATACAAACTGTATAAAAACCTGCAATTCCTGTAATTTGGGGCTCAGATTTTTGGGAGTTATCCCACTGGGCCCGCCAGTGTGACAATTAAATCTCTCTCTCTCCACCTCTCTGAGTGCCGCCTGATTTCTCTGGGAAAGTTGCCATAACACTGTTATAAGTGAAACCAGTCAATATTTTTCTCTTTCTTTCTGGCCTATTTCGCTGAGCATGATCCCTTCTAGCTCCATCCATGTTGCTGCGAATTGCATGTGTTTATCTTTTTTGACCGCTGAATAGTATTCCATTGTGTATATGTACCGTGTCTTTTTGATACAGTCATCTATTTTTGGGCATCTGGGTTGTTTCCATATTTTAGCTATTGTAAACAGTTCAGCTCCCCCCCTTTAAAAAAAGATTTATTTATTTATTTATTCATGCATATAAGAGCTGGGGTGCAGGCGAGAGATGTGGAAGGGTGAGAGGATTCACCATAGACAGAGTGAGGAGCAGAACAGGCAGATTGACTGAAATACACTGCTGAGGGGAGCAGCGGGTGAGATAGGAGAGGTCTGCTGCGCCATGTGGGAATCTCTCTGGCCAAGAATTGAACTCATGCCTCAGTGGCTGCTGATTGCTTCAGAGTGCTCAGACTTAACCCATTGCGCCACCAGGGAGGCCCAATATTCAGCCCCTTTAAAGATAATCTTTATCATTTTCCAGATTTACTATTTTCTTAATGATATCATTTGTGATATTTGAAATATTCTGGAAACCTCATCATTTTTAAACCAAGTTAGATCCCAATAAGTTCCAAAAATCTATAAATAATCCTTTTTGGTTTTGCCAGCTACATAGTACTGCCTGGACTGCAGCACTGAAGAGATGAAGCGGGTAATCTGGCCCTTGCTTAGCATCTCTGGCCTAGGCAATCTCCTAATGCTTGTCTTGCTGGGACTTGGGAGGGATTAATCTACATAAGCACTTAGAATAGTGCTTGCACACAGTAGGCTCCCAGAAGTCCTCCTAGACTCCCACACAGTTACTAGAGGGCTCAGTCTTTCTGAAGGACATGGAAGAGTCTGCCTGATTTCAATCCCACTCTACAGAGTGAGTAGCTATCAGTGTGGTGGCTCATCACATGGACTAAAGGCTGAAGAATGGGGATATTAGGAAAGTGAGCCAGAGATCACCCACTGCTGCCTGGAACTACATCCGTTGATTTTTCGTTTGTCTGATTTTCATCACCTGCCTGACCCCCTGAAGCATCTATATTTGCAATGGCTGATATTTTGCTAATCTTCAACATTATGAATTTCCCAACACTTCTGCCAAACAGCTGTGCTTGAATTTTAGCATCTGCCATCACTTTGCAATGCCTCTTATTTAAGGGTCTCGTACAACCTCAGGACTCTCATGCAATCTCAGGACTAAGTAAGCAGGAGAGGGGCCAGGGATGATTTTAGGGATTTTCAAGAGTACTTTGGGTTATCTGTTGTGCTGTGTCTTCTGTTTGCCTTCCAACTCCTCTCTCCACCTTCCCACCATGCTCTTTTACCAGGACTATATCAACAGCTGCTTTGCCCTCTGGCTTCCAGTTAGGTTCAGTTAAAGGTGTATGTCAGGGTGTGTTGGGGGTGGGGTGCACTTGTATGCAATAGAGGGGCAAGAGAACAAGGGGGGAGAGGGACTTCCAGCAGACTCACTTCAAAGGTCTCTGCTCCAGTCAAATGACCTTATCCTTCCAGCATTCTCTGTCTGTGAGCTCCTGTGACCACTCCTTCCCATGGTCCCTGCTGGCCTAGGTATGGGAGCAGAACCTGCAGATACAAGCCCTGGGTACTGCACAATCCCTCCTGGCTCACAAGCTGATACCTCTGCATATAGTCCCTGTGAAATAAGAACAAATGGATACATCGGTCTCGACCTCTAACACAGAGTTCCTAAAATCCTTGTGAATAAAGGGGTGCCAGGAAAATCATTTTCCGTGGTTCCTGAGCCAGAGCTACAAGACTTTTGTAATTTCAAAGGTGATAGGAACATCTTTGTTCTAATAAGACAACTCTTTTGGGCTCCTGCATAGCATCTGGTCCCAGAAAGACCAAGGCAGAATTAGAAGTTTGGAATTTTCAGCACCATCCCACCCTACCCCATTCTCTAGAGACCAGAAAGGAACTTGAAGGGGAGATAATAACCAATCATGACTACGTGATAAAATCTCTATAAACATTCCCAAAGCAAGGAATTCAGGGAGCTTCTGGGTGGTGAACACATCCATGTGCCAGGAGAATGGTCACCCCAACTCCGTGGAGACAGAAGCTGCTGCGTAAGACATCTTTCCAGACTGTGTCCAATAGTTTTGCCACCACATTTTTGCCATATAGCTGGCCATAAGATATTTTTCCCACAGAATAGAAAAGAACTAGTTGACCATTTGGTTTCAATGATAAATCAACCAACTGCCTTTGACACACTTTATTTAATGAATTTAATATAGTTGTCAGTTTGATTTCATTTCTCCATTGACAAAATAAGATAACCACCCCTACAAACCAACATGCTATTACTTTTTGTATAGTAACATGCAATGTGGTTTTACACACTCCAATTTCACACTTCCAATAAGTTTCACCAAAAAATACAAAAACATATGTGTCAACCCATACATGCTAGGCTAGGAAATAATTGAACAAACAAAACAGAATGACAAAAGAAAAATAAACAAAAAATTTAGGGGTCTCCCTGGTGGCGAAAGGGGTTAAGTCTCAGCCCTATCATGTTATCCCCAGCCACTTAGGCCTGACCCACATGGCACAGCAGACCTCTCCGTCTCGCCCACTGCTCTCCTCAGAAGTATATTTCAGTCAATCTGCTCCCTATTCTGTCTCTGGTGAATCTTTTCACCCCCATCTCTGCACCTCTAGCCTACAACCCAGTTCTTGTATGCATAAATAAATAAAATAAATCTTAAGCATAGTAACATGTATACTTCCTGAACACATAGGAGAGACCCACCATGACTGAGTAACTCACCCACATGGCTTCAGACACCATCTTAAATAGTTAAGCTAAGACAGGGGAGGTTGGAGAGGGTGGTGAGAAAAGGGGAAGGTCCGTTAAGAATTTACCAAGAAGGACTCAGTGAACAAAGTTATGCAGATTTAAGTTCTACCTTCTCCATAAAAAAGAGAAAAGGAGGCCTCCTTGGTGGCGCAAGGGGTTAAGCCTCAGCGTATGAAGCTATCTGCAGCCACTGCAGCATGAGTTCAAGTTCGATCCTCAGTCAGGGAGATTATCACATGGCACAGCAGACCTCTCCTTCCTCTCCTGCCTCGCCTGCTGCTCCCCTCAGTAGTGTATTTCAGTTAATCTGCCTGTTCTGCTTCCTACTCCATCTCTGGTGAATCCTCTCACCCCCTAACACCTCTGGCCTGTACCCCGCTCTTGTATGTATAAATAAATAAATCTTTAAAAGAGAGAGAGAGAGAGAGAGAGAGAGAGAGAGAGAGAGAGAGAGAGAGAGAGAGAGAAAGGAGATCAGTTCTTCCAGTCCTATAAGGGAAAGACCTTGACTGAGAGATGTCTTTGTCAAAAGCAACATACCCCAGTCTTCAGAGCCCCTCCCAGGAAATCAATCTTTTGCCAACAACACATTTTAGGGTAGCAGATTTTTGCTCCCTGACAGTTTTTACTAGCCACCCTTATGAAATGCTCCTTGAATATCTTCATTTCACAGTGCCATCTGCTTTCCAGCAATCTACCTAATAAATACACATGTGTGCTTCACCTTCTTCACCTTTGATCCTAACTCCTGGGTGAAATATGTTTCTTTGTTCAAGGGGCTAGGGACAGGAAAGGTAGTAGATTCAAACCTCAGCCTGAAAACTCTCAAGTGTATAAAAACTACAATTTTTTCAACTTTTCTATAACCCAACTTAATTTCTATTTCATCCCCAGTTCTCCAGGGTGGCAGAAACATTAGCTAAATCAGTTCAGGGCACCTGATAATTAAAATACAATTAATAAGTCTAAGAATAGAATTTACATGCCTGGAGTTTGGGAGCTAAGAGAAGGGATACCTAACACAGTCTCAAAGGAGGAAAAAGGGGACGTCAAGGAACTTCCTGGAGAGTGTGATGTCTGAGATGAGACAAAAGGGTGAATGGAATTAGTCAAGCAAAGAAAGAAAATGCCATGCTAGACACAGGATACAGCCAGAGCAGGAAACAGCAGAATATGTAGGACACCACAATCCATTCAGTGTTGTTGGAGCATAAGGCTCAAGGCAGGGAGAAGTGACAGATAAACAGCAACTTGATCTTGAAGAGCTGTTACATCTGGTTAGGAGCTTGAGCTTTATCTTATAGGTCAGTGGTCCCCAAAGGGGGAAGGCTCACACCACAGAGTGTGCAAATGCTAGAACATCTAATGTAATTTGTGTGTGTGTGTGTGTGTGTGTGTGTGAGTGTGCGTGTATGATGTACATAATATGTTTGTGCCATAGGATATGTTACGTGATAAACAGTAGGCATACCCTGAAGATGGGTTCAACCTCAGATTTCAGCCAGAATCTGCCAAATGACTTTGCCCCACTGTTTTATAACCACAACAAGTGACTACAGAGCAAACAGTACAAAAGAGATTCAGACTGAGGCCTTCACTCCGGCAGGACTGAAGAGTTCAGCCTCTGATATTTGGAATTTAGGCTGAAGTCCTTGTGTGGTGGCACAGCCCATGCTGTGCTGAATTCTTAAGAAGAATGGTCACTGGCCCAGGTGGAAGTGGATGAAGTGTTGGTTTCCTGTTTCATGTAACTAAGGAAGTTCTTCCCCTTCCATGTGGTGCCAGGTGGGGGTTGTACTTCTTGGCAAAGTCCTTCTTAATATGGGCAACAATGTCCTTCTCCAGTGCCTGAGTAGTACACTCCACTGAGTCCTGTTACATATCCCCTGAAATTTGCATGTTTGATCACTGCCTTTCAGTTGTTATGTGGAGCTGCGGCTGCAAAGTTCTCCTAGGGGAGGGGTTGGGAGGCTCAAAGCTATCATGGGTGCTAAAGCGAGGGTGCATCTCCAAGTGCCCATCTTCAAACATTTCTGAAAACCTTTGCAAAATTGGTGATGCTATGAAGGCAGATGTCACCGTCCCATCCAACCAGTGTAACAGCAACAATTACAGAAACACCGCATGGAATTTGGCTTCTTGGCTTAGAATTAGAGTATTTGTTTTCCAGAATCAGTGAGAATTCTAGATGCAATTTTAAATATATTCCCCGGATATATTTTCTTAGTGGAAATTCTACTGATTAGATGAAATATATACGTGCATATTTATTTACTGAAAGAGTAAAATGCCAATGGTGACTGTGAACTAACAATTTTACATTTAAAATTAGCTTAAATTTTCAAATTGTTAAATAAAATAAGGAACTATATTGGTACCTAAATATGAAGATTCAGTAGTTGGATAATTTCATGAAGAACTTTATATTCTTTTTGAGCCAATGTTAATAAAATTTAAAGGATGATATAATTCAGAATAAAAGGGATTATGTTATATGGTAATTCTAACATTACACATAACACATAACACAAAATAAAACTATTTACTTCCATTTAGCCAAGAGAATTTCAAGAAGAGAATACATAATTGGGTGCTGATGTCTTGTGAACCTGAAGTCACAGCATAGCATCAACTTTGCCACTTCAAAATTTCACTCCCCTATCAAGTCACACAAAACCCATAACACCTTATCTTTAATTCAGGCATAATAAAGACTATGAATAGCATTTTAAAGAGGAAACATTTAAGGGAAAACGAAGTCTATAAAACTTAACTTGATTTTACCAGATTTCTACCTTTGTCCATAGGTGAAGTAAAACAACTTTTAAAACTCTTTTTATATAACTTTTTTTTTTTTTTTACTTAATTTCCCAAACTATGAATCCTAGGTGCAAGTTTGACAACTGATCAACTTCTTCAGTTTTCATTGGTAGGTAAGCAGTTTTTTAAACTTAAAAATGACACTGAAAGCATTCTTTATGAAAGGAAAAACTGATAAATTGGACCTCATCAAAAGAAAAATATCTGCTCGTGAACCATCACCATAGTCCCTTGTGCTCTTTTCTCCCCCATTTTGAGCCCTTTCCCTCCCTCTCCCTTGCTGAATGTCTCTTTCTCATTTGATTCTCCTATATTCCTGTTATAAGAGAAACCATTCGATAGTTTTCTCTTTCTCTCTTTCTTTGTGGTGGGTAATCTATGGGGAATACACAATAATGTAAAAGATATGAATAATAATAAAAAATGCTATACATAAAAAAATATATATATGGAAGAAAACAGTCAAACATGCTCCCATCCAAACACTGTTTCACATATTTTCATTCATAAATTTTAAACATATACATATATCCTCCATAAAATAAAATTATATTGTAAATGCTAAAAAAAAAAAAAGAAAAAGAAAAAGATCTGCTCTACAAAAGACTATTAAAAGAATTGAAAAGATAATCCACAGAGTGGGAGAAATAATTGTAAGCCTTGACTCTGACAAAGGATTAGTACCTGGAATAAAGACTTCTTAAAACACAACAGTAAAAATTTAAACAGTCCAGTTAGAATGTAAGAGTAAAGGACTTGGGCGTCCCTGGTGGAGCAACAGGTTAAGTTGCAGCACTATGAAGCTATCCAGAGACGCCTGCCAGGGAGCTTCCCACATGGCGCAGCAGACCTCTCCTGTCTGGCCCACTGCTCCCCTCAGCAGTGTATTTAAGTCAGTCTGTTCTGCTCCCCACTCTGCCTCTGGCAAATCCTCTTACCCCCACCCCACACCTCTGGCCTACACTCCTGTTTTTATGCATAAATAAATAAATATTTTTTAAAAAAATAAAGAGTGAAGGACTTATGAAACATGAGACATGAGAGAAGCAGAAGTGAAAAATGACTCCCAAGTTTCTTCCTCAGTTGAATAGCAGCTATCAGCTAAGACTGAGAATGTTAGGTTTTATAGCTTAAGGTATATGTTAAATGTGATATCATAAATTTAACATAAAAGAAGATTGCATAGCTCAAAACACAGACATGAACAGATATTTCATCCAAGAAAATATTCAGAAGACAAATAGGCACATGAATCGATGGCCATTAAATTTTTTAAAATCACTGGCCATTAAAGAAATGCAAACTAAAACCACAATGAGATACCACTACATACATATCAGAATAGTCAAAATAAAATATAATGGTAGCTCTAAATACTGGAGAGGATGTGGGCAAACTAGATCTCTCACATATTGTAGAATGCAAAATAATACAGCCGCTCTGAAACAAATTGGCAATTTCTTAGAAAATTATACAAGCAACCACATTTGACTCAGCAACTGCCTTCCTCGGTTTTTATCCCAGAGAAATGAAGATTAACATTCACACTAAAACCAGTATATGAATGTTAGAGAGGCTTTATTTGTAACAGAAATATTACATTATAATAAATATTATATAATAGAAATAGAAACAACTCAAAGGTCTTTCTATAGGAAAAGATTAAACAAACTATTGTTCCACAGAATTCTTCTAGAGAATAAGTAGGCATAAACTACAGTGGACAACAGTGAGATCATAACTGACTTTAAAAAGGCCCTAATCTGTAGTATCTTAGTGGGCTGAACATGAATATAACCCTGAAAAATTTTTATTAGCTCTCGTTTTGAAGATATTTCATAGAATTCATTTTATGTTTCACCATGCAAATTTATCCAGTAGGACTACAACAACATCCTAAATCAGCTTAGAATGATGTAATATTGCATCACATTGCATAATACCATCATGCACACATCATCCAGTGTTGATTGCATCATTTTCTGATGCAATGCAATGCTACTGCCAGGTGGCTGCTGAAGTAAGCTGACATTAGTAGTGCACTATAAAGCCCTGTAGGAAAGGTTGAACATTGAAAATATTTCAGACATCGTGTGAGACAGTTGAAGCTACTGTTCCATAGAACTGTTATTATTTCATCCATTTAGGCACAATACAGAACAGTCATGCCTCGAAAGTGCATTAATAGCATGGACAATTTCTGCTCTATTTGTAGGGAAGTGACATTTGCCACCCAGAAGGAAAGTATCACTTCTCAAGTAAAGAAGGCTTATTATCTTTACTTGGGATGCAAGGTTAGTGACCAAGACAAGCCTTGGGCCCCGCATCTATGCTGTGCTACATGTACAACACAGCTTTCACAGTGGTTAAATGGCAAAAGACTACCAATGCCGTTTGCAGTCCCCATGGTGTGGAGAGAGCCAAGCAACCACATAAAAAACTGTTACTTCTACTTGGTTCCTCCTCTTTCTAACAGAATAACGAAGCAAAAGAAGTTGAGAATAGTCTACCCAAACATTCCATCTGCATTGAGATGACCAGTTCAACAACTTGCTGCAGGGTGATGAGAAACAAGCACGGAATGCTTTTCACCTGGTGTCTACAAACTTTCTTGGGAATATTAGGGCAGAAAACTACAAGGAACTTAGTAGAAGACATGCTGATGCAGTATCAGAAACTTGGCTGCAATATGTCTCTAAAGATCCACTTCCTTCATTCCCATCTGGATTTCTTCCCTGAAAACTGTGGTATGGTTAGTGATGAACATGGCAAACGTTTTCATCAAGATGTCGTATCAATGGAACAAAGATACCAGGGAAAATGGTCCACTACAGTGCTGGCTGACTACTGCTGGACACTCCCCAGAGATGCTCCTGAACAGCTATACAAGAGACAAGCGAAGAAATCTAAGAAGTAGTCTATGACTTGATTTTTTACAGGTATTAACCGTAGGCCTACTACTATCGGCATGCATTTTGTGATGTAAACATCTATTTGTTGCAGATTACAAAAAAATTAGAGCCAATATTAGAATTTGACTGTCATATTCGTGTTGAGCACAAACAAATTGATAGGAAATGACTAATTTTATTTCAGTAACATGACTTTTGTAAAAATTTGTTGCCCAGTGATTGGCATGCATTTCATTATGTAAATATCAATTTATTGCAGATTACAAAAAAAACTAGTCAAAATTAGAATTTGACTGTCATATTCCTGTTGAGCACATACAAATTGATAGGAAATGACTGATTTTATTTCAGTTATATGACTTTTGTATAAATTTGTTGACCAGTGCTATTGTTACATATAACTTGGATAAATCTCCAGGAATTTTGTGGGTTTTTAGAGCACCAAATGCTCTAAAGTAGTATGACCAAATCAAAACAAAACAAAAAACCTTATTCTCTGTACTATTCTTGCAAGCGTGAAATTATTCCAAAGGAAAAAAAAAGCAGAACTCAAAGTTTAATTGGACTTAAGAGAAGGAGGGATCAAGCATGACTCAAAAAAAAAAAAGCTAGGAAGGAAGAAAGGAGGGGAGGAAGGGACGAGAGGGAGGGAAGGAGGGAAGGGTGGTGGAGGAAGGGTGAGGAGGGGTGAGGAGGGGGAAAGGAAGAAAGGAAGGTGGGCGGGAAGCCTGGCTCCCAGGGTCCCAGGTTTCTAGCTTAGGTGCCTGAGGTCACCAAATGAGACTGAGAATATGAGCCTCCTATCTTAGTTACAGTGTACATTAAATGTGATTTCATAAATTTAATGTAAAAGAGGATCAAAGATTCCCTTTTACTATTGCATGCTAACTTATTAAGGTGGTTTGACAAGCATCTTCATTCTCAGCTAAATTCTAAAAATTGACTGTGGTCAGATAGTTTTATACAAAAAGAACTCCTGAGTCTCATTCCAGGCTATAATTTTACACTGAGGACTTAATTTCTCCAATGCTTGCTTTTTCATTTACAAAATGGAACTAATAATTCTAGTCTGAAAAGTACTTTTCTCAGGAGAGTCATAATTTGAGTTCAATTAACTGCTTCTAATTCTTCAAACGTAAGTTCTACTTGATGATCACCTGATAGTAAAGACACAATGCCCCAAACTAATTGTTTCCTAAAGGTGATTTTTTAGCCATCGATTCATTTTGAGATAACTTTATAAAATGGAGATTAAATTGGATCTCAGATAAAAATAATATCCTTTAACATTAGCCATAACAACTGTTCAACATTACCTTAATTGGAAAGTAGTGCAACATGAGGAGAGGGAGGAAACAAGAACAACAGAAAGTCAATTCCTACATAAAACTCTATGGTTTCAATCATTATTGGTATCCTTCCTCCCGTAAATTTCTCAGAATCTGCAGACAGAATTGTGTATCGTGCCAATATGAAACTAATGAAGTCATGATAAAGAATACCAGTAGACATAATAAGAGATTCTACCTTGGGGTTTTAGTGTCAGACTCTAACCTTGAAGACCAGACATGGGGTCCTATCTTAAATAAATGGGACTGACAGGAAGATAGCATTCAGGTGGATGCTGGGTCCAAACAAGACACTTTTCTCTACCAATTTTCTCCATCTCTTCAGAATGCCTTTCAGGTTCTCTTCAGAAGACTGAGGAAGCTGAAGAAGAGAAATTAGTACATGTATTCATTACCTGTCTTCTCAAAGAGCTAATGACTTTTATAGCACAGTGATTTTTAAAATGTTATTTGCCCTTCCAATTTTAATGTGATTCTTGGTGTGTTTGTTTTTTTAAGATTTATTTATTTATGCATACAAGCTGGGGTGTAGGCCAGAGGTGTGGAGTGGTGAGAGGATTCACCAGAGACAGAGTGGGGAGCAGAACAGGCAGATCGACTGAAGTACACTGCTGAGGGGAGCAATGGGAGAGGCAGGAGAGGTCTGCCGTACCACGTGGGAATCTCCCTGGCTAGGTATGGAACACTTGGCTGCAGTGGCTCTGGGTGGCTTCACAGTGCTGCACTTAACCCATTGGCGCCACCAGGGAGGCCCAATGTGATTCTTGTTTAAATATATAGACTGATAAAACAATAGTCACAGAATCATGAAATATGCCTTTCATAGCAGAAATGGAAGAAGCTAGCACTTAGAACATTCCTGAATAAAACTCTGCAGTCCCTGTGCCATAAAATCATTAAATGTTTTTTTTAATTCTAATTGAAATATAACATGCACAAATAACTGCACAAATCTAAAGTGTACAAGCAATAAGTAATAAGTAGTGACCATATTTATGTACCCAAAATCAGGTCAAGAGCTAGTAATCTGTGAGAAAAGTAATGAATGATCAAAATAGGTCAGGACAGTGGTTCATGTTGGAGCTGTCACCCAGGAGGAAGTCATGCCTGCTAGGGCGTGGAAAATGTTCTGTATTTTCACCTGGATGAGAATCATGAACATTCACATATGTAAAAACTTATCCTGTACACTTCGAATGTGTGCATTTTCTCTATTTAAATTACAACTCAGAAAGTAAAACTTTTTTTAAAGATTTATTTATTTATTTATTTATTTATGCATACAAGAACTGGAGTGTAGGCCAGAGGTGTGGGGTGGTGAGAGGATTCACCAGAGACAGAGTGGGGAGCAGAACAGGCAGATCTACTGAAGTACACTGCTAAGGGGAGCAGCGGGGGTTGATAGCCTCATAGTGCTGAGACTTGACCCATTGTGCCACCTGGGAGACCCCCCAAAAAGTAAATCATTTTAAAGGGTTGTTATTATCTGTTTTAGAACTGCATGTTCTAAATAGATAGAACCATAATGACCATATTCTTTGGTATTTTGTTCAACATTATGTTTGAGAAATTGTAGCAACAAGAAGACATCAGGAGCACAGGTTCTCCATGGAGCTGCGTAGATGGGTCTAAAGGGAGGGAGTTCTGGAGCCCTCGGTGGCTTTTTAGGCTCTTAATTATCTTTCATAGAGAGGTAACCAGGTACAGGAAAGGCAATGGGGCCAGGGGTGGAGGGGCAAGAGACTGGCAGGCCTCCCAGCTCCCAGCAAATCTTCACTCTCTCGGGTTTTCTGGTGGCGTCCCGTGGCCTCTCTGCTGCACCCCGAACAGTCCTCTGCTCCACACTCTGTTCTCTGCTGCTTCTGCTGCTGCTCTGCTATTAGTCCGGACTCTGGCCCAGGTGTGCCCACTCACACATGCCTACACCCTACTCCAGTGCCCACCATCAGGCATGCATGCATGCAGGCCTGCAGAGGTCCATTGTTGAGGGGAAGACAGAAAAACCTGATAATTCTCATTTACACTACAGAAATGCATCCATGTAGTTGAATATAGCTACAATTCATTTCATTCATTTGGGATGTATCCAATTTGAGGATAACATGAAAAATATTCCTGTGTACAGCTCTTCTTATATATGTCTACACGTTTCCCCAGGGTATATGTTTAGGAGTGAAATTGCTGGATCTTAGGGTGTCTGTTTGTTCAATTGGCTATGCTGCTGAACAGCTTTCTAACTTGGTTGTATGATTTACATCACCATCAGTATATGAGAGTTCCCAATTGGTTCGCAGCCTCATTAACTGGTATTGCCAACCTGTAATTTCAGTACATTTTATTGCTGTTTTCATCTTTGATTTCCTTGATTACTAATGAGTTTGAGTACGTTTTCATGTGTTAATAGTCAATTTGTGAAATCTTTTCAAATCTTTTACTAATTTTTAAATAGCTTGTCTCTAATTGTCTAACTGGTTTGAAAAGAGTTCTTTGTATCTACTGGATACAGGCACACAGGTACAATCCTATAGCCAGTCTTTTCACTATATTAATAGTGTGTCTTGGTGAACAGCTATTAATGCAAGATTAGTTGTATTTATAAATCCTTTCCTTCATACTTAGTGCACTTTTTTTATGTTACTTTTTAAAGTTTCATACAGTTAGGTCTGTTTCCTGGAATTTAATTTTCTATATGATATGATGTAGGGATCAAATTCCATTTATTCCATATGGATATCCTACTGTCCCAGCACAAGTTATTGAAAAGATCATCTTTCCCCACTACTCTGAAATATCACCTGTCATAAATCAAAAGTCCACATGGGGGCCTCCCTGGTAACCCAGGGGTTAAAGTCTCAGCGCTATCAAGCTATCACCAGCCACTGCAGCATGAATTCGATCCCAGCCAGGGAGCTGACCCACATGATGCAGCAGATCTCTCCTGTTTGCCCTGCTGCTTCCTTCACTAGTGTATTTTAGTAGATCCACCTGTTCTGCTCCCCACTCTGTCTCTGGTGAGTTCTCTCACCCCCTCCCCGCAATTCTGGCCTACACCCCAGTTCTTCTATGCATAAAAAAATAAAATAAATCTTTAAAAAAATCCACGTATATTTCTATTGCTGGTCACTCTATTGTCCAATTGGTCTATTTTTCTATCCTTGAACAATACCACGTTGTTTAAATAACTATAGATTTAAAAGTTTTGATCAACAATAACAAGTCCTTCTACACTGTTCTTTTTCAAAATTATTTTAACTATTTTGGGCCTTTGCATTTCTGTGTGAGTTTTCAAATCAGTTTGCCAAAATCTACAAAAGCAAGCAAACAGAAAGCTTATTAAGGGTTTTATTGGGGCTGAATGAATATTTAGAGCAATCTAAGGAGAACTGTACTCTAGTCCATGAGGACATGGTGTTTTCCTCCATTTTCGAATTTGAGAGGAAATTGCAAATGCAATTCCATTTTACCTATAAATATTTCAATCTGTATCATGTAAAAATAATGATACTCATTTTCATAACTATAGCACATATATCAAATTCAGGAAATTAGCATTGATATTATTATCTAATCTGCATGACTTATTCAAATTTCAACAATTTGTTCACTAATATCTCCTGTAGCAACAGAGAATAAAACGGTTTTTCTTTTTTTCTGATCGAAGATCCATCTAGATAGACTCACATATTGCTTTTAGTTGTCTATTGTAACAGGGCTGAGACCAAAGTCCGGTATAGGTGGTGCCTCCTGGGGGGGTGGGTGGGAGCTGCTGATGAGGATAGATAGCCCCAGGGAAATGCTAAAACGTGGATGGACAGGACACCTGTGGTTGTCCAGCCCAAGGGTCCTCTCCTTGCGCTGGTCACTTAAAGCGCAAAGCAATTGCAAGTTACCTACTTGGTAGTAACTGATTAAAAAAAAAAAGTGTTTCTTAAATAGTAGTCATGGGATCCACCATCAGTTTGGGTGGTTCTGCTTCTTCTCCACCCCCTGGTATAAAGTCTGCAAAGTTAATGTCTTTGTTACTTAAAGTGCCCATGGGGACCCACCCAGGGGTTCCACTCAGTACAGAGGGACCTGCTTTTTCTCTTTTAAAAATGTTAACGTTACTGGCCTGTACTGGCTGTTGTATATCTGACTGCTTAAAAGTACTATTAACTGTATCCGCTGTAATTACATGCTGTGTCATGTAAAATGTTGTTACTTGTGGTTGTACCAATGGAGAGGGCTTGTCCAATATTCACCATAGATATGGTGATAAAAACTAAAAGTGGGGAATGTAACAGGGATGAGACCAAACTCCAGTATAGGTGGTGCCCCCTGGAGGGGGCTGCTGATGAGGATAGCCCCAAAGAAACTCTGATGAGAAATAAAAGGGACTGAAGAAGAAGGAGATTGAGTTGCCATGATGCAGAAGAGGAGATCCAGAGGCAGGCAGGAGATTTAGCCACCATGATTGAGGGTTTGGAAATCAGCAGCCCAGAGTTTTGTTTTTTGGGTTTTTTTTTTTAAGATTTATTTATTTACGCATACAAGCTGGGATACAGTCCAGAAGGGCAGGGTGGTAAGAGGATTCACCAGAGACAGAGTGGGGAGCAAAAAAGGCAGGTCAACTGAAGTACACTGCTGAGGGGAGCAGCGGGTGAGGCAGGAAAGGTCTGTTGCACCATGTGGGAATCTCCCCAGCCAGGTATCAAACTCGTGCTGCAGTGGCTCTGGACAGCCTCATAGCGCTGCGCTCAACTCATTGCGCCACCAGGGAGGCCCACAGCCAGCAGTTTTTGAGCAGCCAGGGTGTGGAGTTTTGGATTGAGCGCTTTTGGAATCTTCAGTGACTTTGGGGCCAGCAATTTTGGAGGCTTTGCAAGCAGCCGAGCAACGGAAACTGCTCCCGATTTTGTTTTTACTGCAGCTGAAGAAAGAAGGCAAAGGCCTGGAGCGGGCGCCTTCCTAAAATGTGTGAGTGCAGTCTGTTGGGCCGTCTGGCCACTGTATTTGCTGTTTTAAGTGTTGTTGGCCTGGTGTTGTGCTGGGGCACCACGGCAGCTCCGGGAGCATTTCCACTTGTGCCCTGTGTCGTCCTTGTGAGTTGGAACCTGACCTACAGTCTGACTGCTGTGAGTCTGCAGAGGCAGGAAGACGCCATCTTGGACACATGGCCTATTCAGGAGAGGAGCTCCACATCTGCAGTAGCAGGAAGATGACGCCTTCGTTGTTTCTTCTTTGGGACTTAAAGGACTGGACATTGCTTTAAATAAGGTAAACAGCCATTTTTTGGACTCAGTAACTTCGTTTATTCCCTGTTTGTTAAATAAACCCCATTGTTATTGTTCCCTAAGCCTGAGTAGTCTTGCAATTGTGCATGGGTACAGAACTAAGATAGTGACTGGTAAGCAATTTGGGCAGTGCCCTCGGCCAGTTTTGAAGCCCCTTCTGTCTGGTATCAGCATCTCTTTAGTCTAATCTGGAACAGGTTCTCAGTCTGTGTTTTGAGATTTTTTTTAAGAACACAGGTCTGTTTTTTTTTTTTATTTTTGTTTTTTAGAACGTCCTTGATTTGACCTTGATATTACCCCATGATATATATAGGTTATGCATTGGGAGCAGGAAACCCCATGAAAGTAACATTGTGTCTTTCTTACTGCACCCATACCAGAAAGATCATAAGGTCAATTTTTCCCTTAGCTGATCACTAGGTGAAGGAGGTATCTGCCAGGTTTCCCAACTATAAGGTTACCAATTTTCCAGATTTGATGTTGTTAAAAAGCAAAATGCACAAATTTAGACATCTGATTGATACTATTAAAGTAGAATCCTACTAGATGCAGTCAGGATTTACACAAAATGGAGAGTATTTATAGACAGAAAAAGAAGGGGACAGGGTGATTAGCAAAATAAAAGATTGTTTCAAGTAAAACCAACTTCCCTTTGGGGTAGGAGGGAGACATTATGCAGATTACCTCACTGATGTTAATATGGAAACTCCAAGTTGATTGGTTTAGGATTATACTTCCAGTTGAAACTGCAGTGAGATTAGCTCTTAAATCTGGAGGGGGGAGGAGGCCAGAGGTAGGTGCCAGCTTGAAGGACTCAATTTGGAGCCTATTTTTTCTGTTTTTAACTATAGTATTTTAGAGTGTTTTGATGCTATTTCAAGCTGTTTGATGCTATTTTTTAGCCATTATTTTCTGATTGTTGATGGTACACAGAAATGTAGTTGATTATAGTATTCAGCATGCTTACTAGCTTCTAACCCCTCTTTAATTTGCAATGTTTTAACTTTCAAAATTCTTTTCATTCTAGTAATTTATTAGTAGATTATTTATGAATTTCCTACATTACAAGAATGGCAGTTGTACATAACAATTTTTTTCTTCTGTTTTAAGGGATAAACATTTCATTTTGTTTTTTATCTTTTGTATTGGCTAGGACAAAATGAATAGAAATAATGATAGTGGACATCCTTATTTTGTTCCCAACTTCAGGGGGAAAAATTTTGGTATTTTACTATTTAATATGATATTTATTATAGATAATCTTCTTAAAGAACCATTTATCAGATTATGGAACTCTTTCTACCATTGGCATTAGACTTTTTTTTCAATTATGACTATACATAGGATTTTACTAAATGTCTTAAATAATCTAATTGATAATTAAATTGATTATATTGATTATATTAGATTAAATTGATACTATTTCCCCTTATTCTGTAAATAGTTAATCATATCGATTAACTTTCTATGATTAACTTTTTAATGTTAAACCAATCTTTATTTTTCTGAAATAAATCCAGCTGTATCCCATAATTGTTTATAGTCTTTGCGAGGTTCTGATTTTTGAAACTAACTTTCAACTACCCCCAAATGGTTACTATGTGTAATATGCGCATATGTATGTGTATATATGTATAGCTAATGTACATATTTTATATATTATATTACATATATAATTTGGTTTAACCTATGCACAGGTTATGGTCGTTGGTAAATGTTTCAAGTTTCCTTTTCTGGACACTATAGCTCTTCACAAGGGACTATGGTGATGGTTCATGGGTGAATTGGTGTTTGGAATTTTATGGGAAATACACAATGAGGTAAAAGATATAAATAAAAATAATTAGTAGTCACTATAGCTCTTAAATCAGCAAAAGTGAATAACTTAGGATAATAATCATCATTTTTACTTCTCATGGTAAAAGTAGAGAAGTAGAGAAAGTAGAGAGTAGAGTAGTAGAGAAGTAGAGAAAATTTACTTCTTTTTTTTTTAAAGATTTGTTTATTTATGCATACAAGAGTTGGGGTGTAGGCCAAAGGTGTGGGGAGGGGGCGAGAGAATTCACCAGAGACAAAGTGGGAAGCAGAACACACGAACCTAGAAAATACACTGCTGAGGGGAGCTGCGGGCAAGACAGAAGTCTGTTGTGCCATGTAGGTCAGCTCCCTGTACGGGGACAGATTGAACTCATGCTGCAGTGGCTGCCAATAGCTTCTTAGTGCTGAGACTTAACCCCTTGAACCACCAGGGAGGCCCTTCTCATGGTGTCTATATATCAAGAATTCAAGAACAACTAAGCTGAGTTCTGTTCAAGGTCTCTTATAACATCCATTAAGAAAAAGAACAAGGTACTGGACCAAAAACAGACAGAAAGACCAATGGAACCGAATAGAATACCCAGAATTAAAGCCACATATCTATGAACAGCTAATCTTTGACAAAGGAGCAAAGAAAATGCAGTGGAGCAAGGACAGTCTATTTAATAAATGGTGCTGGGAAAACTGGACAGCCACATGCAAAAAAATGAAACTAGACTACTACCTCACACCCTGCACAAAAGTCAACTCAAAATGGATAAAGGACCTGGATGTAAGACCTGAAACCATAAAATGTATAGAAGAAAATATAGGCAAAACTCTACACGACATACATCTCAGCAAAATC
>PVIJ01003763.1:0-77489 GCA_004024925.1 Scalopus aquaticus
TTATTTCCTTTCTTAAACTGTCTTTTGGGGTTTTTTGTTGTTCATTTTCTAGTTCTTTGAGATGTGAGATTAAATTGTTTCTTTGGGTTGTTTCTTGTTTCTTGATGTGAGCTTGTAATGCTATATATTTTCCTCTTATTACTGCTTTTGCTGTGTCCCAGACGTTCTGGAAAGTTGTGTCCTCATTGTCATTCAGTTCGAGGTATTTTTTTAATTTCTTCTTTGATCTCCTCATTAGTCCAGTGGTCTTCAAGTAGTGTGGGTTTCAGTCTCCATGAGGTAAGGAGGTTTCTTTTTTCCTTTTTATGATTTATTTCCAGTTTGACTCCTTTATGATTGGAGAAGAAGGCTGGTACGATTTTGATCTTAGTGTATCTGTTGAGGTTTGTTTTGTGGCCTAATATGTGATCGTTCCTGGAGTATGTTCCGTGTGCACTTGAGAAAAATGTGTATTCAATTTTTGGGGGGTGAAGTGATCGATAGATATCTGTTAATCCCATGTGGTCTAGGTCCTTATTTAGAGTTTTAATGTCCTTGGTTACTTTTTGTCTTCTTGATCTGTCCAATAGAGAAGGTGGGGTGTTGAAGTCTCCTACTATGTATGTATTTTCTTTTTTAATTTTTTTTTTAAGATTTATTTATTTATACATACAAGCTGGGGTACAGGCCAGAGGCGTGGGGTGGCGAGAGGGCTCACCAGAGACAGAGTGGGGAGCAGAACAGACAGATCAGAAATACACTGCTGAGGGGAGCAGCGGGCGAGGCAGGAGAGGCCTGCCGCACCATGTGGGAATCTCCCCGGCCGGGCATCGAACTCGCATCGCGCGCTGCCGACAGCTCCACAGCGCAGCGCTCAACCGCTGCGCCACCGGGGAGGCCCTATGTATGTATTTTCTTTAATGTCTGTTTTCAGGGATGATAATAATTGTCTGATATATTTTGGTGCTCCTTCATTTGGGGAGTATATGTTGATGATTGTTATATCCTCCTGTTTTATTGTCCCCTTTATCATGATGTAGTGACCAGCTTGTCTTTTTTTACCTTCTTAAGTTTGAAGTCTATTTTATCTGATATAAGTATAGCTGTTCCTGCCTTCTTTCTTGGTCCATTTGCTTGTAGGATTGTTTTCCATCCTTTAACTATTAATCTCTGTTTATCTTTCTGAATTAAATGTGTTTCTTGTAGACAGCAGAAGGTTGGGTTCTGTTTTTTGATCCATCTTGCTATGATGTGTCTTTTAATTGGTGTGTTTAGTCCATTTACATTTAGAGTTAATACTGATATACTGTCATCCATATTTTTGTTTGTTTGTTTGTTTACTCTTTTGTGGTTCTGATTCTTACCTTATTCTGTGTTTCCTGGTCTTTCTTCTGTTGGTTTTGTCTTCATGAGTTATAGTATTCTTTGGAGTGGGGGTTTGGTAGTGATGAATTTCTGTAGTTTCTGTTTATCAGAGAAGGTCCATGTTTTTTCTTCATAGAGGAATGAGAGCTTTGCAGGGTAGAGTATTCTTGGTTGACACTTGTTGGCATGTAGTGTGTTATATATGTCCCTCCAATCTCTTCTTGCCTGTAGTGTTTCTTCAGAGAAATCTAATGTCAGCCTGATTGGTTTTCCTTTATAGGTTATTTGTTTCTTTGCCCTCATCATTTTCAATATATTTTCCTTGTCTTGAATTCTCGATAGTTTTACTATCATATGTCTTGCAGTTTTTTTTCTTTCCTTGTAATAATATGGAGATCGTCTGGCTTCCTGTATGTCAATTTTTGTTTCCTTTTTCATGTTTGGGAAGTTCTCTTCAATTATCTCCTTGAGAAGTTTCTCTGTTCCTTTGTCTCTCTCTTCTCCTTCTGGGATTCCTATGATTCTGATGTTTCCTTTTTTCATGGTGTCAGATAGTTCTCGAAGCTTTTCCTCGTTCTTATTCCTTTGTTTTTCTCTTTCCTTTTCTGCCTTTGTTCTTTCAGTATCTTTATCTTTTAGAGTGCTTATTCTTCCCTGCATATCTTTTAATTCTCTTTTCTGGCTTTCCCTGGATTTCTTTAGCTCCTCTATTAATGTTTTTAAATCTTCCATTTCCTTCAATTTCTTCTTTATGGATTCATTCTCGTTCTTTAGTTCTTTTAAATCTTCCAGTTCCTTCAATTTCTTCTTTATGGATTCATTCTCGTTCCTCAGTTCTTTGTTCTTTTCATTTAATTCTATCAATTTTTTTGTGATGGCTATTTTGAAGTCTTTATCTGTTAGGTGGATGTAATCTTCTGTGTCCATATTAATGGGTTCTGGAGAGGGATTTTCTTTTTGTGATGTATTGTTTTGAGGGTCATTTGTGACTTTTTTCTTTCCCATTGTAGTTTTCTGCTTTGCTCTGTTCATAGTTTTCCACTGGTGCTGGTGGGCATGACTCCTGGTTTTACTTGCTCAGGAGTGTTTGTTGTTCCCTCGTGTCTGAGTTGCCTTGGCTGTGGCTGGGTATCTTCTGGATTTTCTTATTTTTCTTTGTTGGATTTTTGTGTTTCTTGTGGCGTGTCTCCAGTGTGTTTCTGGTTCTGAGTTTAGTTAGGGAAGATGAAGGGGTGGTTTGTTGTAAAAAGGAAAGAAAAGAGAAAAGAGAGAAAGGAAAAAAAAAGAAAGACAGAAAGAAAAAAAACAAAAACGGAGAGGAAAGAAAAGGGGAATGAAGATGAAGAAAAGTAGGAATGAAGGACCAAGAGAAAAAGGTAGGTTAAAAGTAAAAAAAAAAAAAAGGATAATAATAATAAAATAGTAAAAAATAAAAATAATAATAATAAAGAAAATAAAGTATTGGGGAGATGTGAATTTGGAGTTCTGTAGTCCTTTTGCTCTTAGGTTCGGGTTCTCTGGTTGGGTCCTCTGCTGGGGTTCAGCCCCTCCTTTCCAGTGACAGATGTTGTTGTCTTGTTGTTGCTGCTGTCATTAGTCCTTGCTGGGAGTCTTTCTATTCTTTCTCCCCTCCCCCCCCTTTTTTTTCCCCCTTTCCTCCAATGTTTGCCTGGGGCTATTCCTGCCCCTGGGGTTATGTCTGGTGGGGATGGGTTGGGAGCTCCTGGTCTTAGTTTCTTTTCTGCTGCTTGGGACCTTCTATTCCACAAAGGGGTGCAGGGGTAGAGGCTGTGGGTGGCTGTTGATCAGCATTTCACCTCCCCTAGTTTCTAGGGTGCCAGTGTGCAGCCACCTGGAAGTTGGGGGGGTGGCAAGTGCTGGGCCGTGCTCACCACCTGCTGTGGTCCTTTTTTGTTTGTTTGTTTGTTTGTTTTTTGTTGCCCTCCGGGTGCCAAGATGCTGACACTTTGCAGGGGAGGGTGTGGTCAGAGATAGTTTCAGCAGGAGAGAGTTTCATCAACAGGTATGGGAAGGGTTTGGGGGATTGTCAGTCAATAGTCCTTAAATGCCATCCTTCCCATCAGCCTGGGATCAATTTGCATTCTAAAGCCCAGAGTGTTTGAGGTGCTCTCCACAGGAGGTTTTCCAGCCCAAACGGTTTTTCTGGCTAACCTATCACCTAGCAACCAGTGGGGGATGTTTCTTGCTTGGACTTTCTCCCCTTTAAGATGTTACCTAGTCCCAGGTGGGGGATGGGATGCAGTGACCCTCCCGCTTTCCTGCTCCTCAGGGCTGCCACGCAGGGAAGAGAGGGGGGTCGTGGGGTGGGGGAGTGGGGGTCGTGCTCCCAGTCGGCTGGCCGGAGCCCTCCTACCTCACCGCAGTTTCTAACCTTGTATTCTGTGGCTCTCAGGGGACCTGGTTCACCCACCTCTCCTTTCTGCTGCTCCTTTGTGTGGAGTCTGATGTCTTTTCTCTTCTCTTTACTCTGACTCTTCAGTTTATTAAGTCTAAAGCACCCCCGGGGTTGACTGTATTGCCTAGGGTATCCGGTTCTCTTTGAGTCAGCTTTCAAAGTTAGGGATATTTTTCTCCATAAATTGATTTTTTTGTGGGAGAGCCTGATCCTAGCATCTGTTTGCTGCCATGTTTTTGAGACCACTTTTTTTTTTTAATTTCTATATATATATTTTTTTACAATATTATTCATTTTTGTACAGTTTGCTTTCTCCTCTCTGGTGTAGTTCCCATAAAATTCCCATCACCAGGTCACCGTGAACCATCACCATAGTCGCAGAGTCTACTTTTAGATGAGGAAGCTGAGGTTCTAGGAGCTAAACTGCTGGCTCAAGATTACATATCTGAGTAAGAGGTAGAGTTGGGATTTGATTCTAAGACCACTGACCTAAATTCAGGGTTTCTCTATCAGCTGTGTTGCCTTTCTCCTTTGTTGTAATGGGTCCCCATGATCACTCCTTAATTTCCTATGCATTTATTTCCTGGGTTACTCTATCGTGTCTTAATTATTTGTTATTTTCCTGCTATTTCTAGCAGGCTATCAACCCAAAAGATATCTCCCTTCAGAAAGAAAGTGTAAAACCCAAGACCACCTAGGCAGAATTCCCAATGTCATCTTGGACTATGGCACTTTGGTTACTCAGGTTACAAGCTACCTTGAACCTGAGTCCTAGCCATTCCCACTCTCTAGTAAGTTAGCAAGGATGAATTTTCAGTTTCTATGCTCTTTATTTTCCTACAACTCAAGTTATTTTCTATTTCAAGCCCCGATGTTCCTGCTGGCAGAAATTTAATCTTGGTTAATTTTAGGTAAAGACATTCATTTCAGGTTTGAGTTATTCCAGGATTTTGTCCTCCCTGACTCCCAAACCCAGAGTTGACATATATGATCTAGGGACCTTATGTAGCATCACGTCATCACTGGCAGAAGGGATCAGGTCCCTGAGTGTTGGCACCTTCCCATGCTGGTATCTGCTGAAATATACAAAACTTCTCCTGTGCTCATGCGCTTCTCTCTTACTGACATTCACCAGGTTCCTCCCTGGGCCCTAGCCACACACTGCTCTCCTCTCCTCTTCTCCTGTGGTGTCCCTGCATCGGGACTGTAGTGCCCTTCAGCTTGGCTTCCTTTTCTTCCCATGCACATCTGGGGCACAGGGAAGATTTATTGCTCCCACACTTTCCTCATCACTGGCAAACACCTTGGGGGTATTTTGTGTCCTCTCTGCTTCAACACTATCTGCAGCTACCTCTGCCCAATTACTGCCATCTGTGTTGCAGAATGTTCTTGAAGTTGATGATCCTCAAGTCCAGTTGAGACACAGGGCAGAAAGCTTGTCTCTTCCCAGGTCATTGCCCTTATTTGGGGCTTCTATTCTTCTTCATTTCAAGCAAGCCTTAGGAGAGGGGGATCTTGTCAGGGCCCAAGAACCCTCCTCAGACACCATCATCAGCCTCTCATCTTTGCTTTCCACTTAACACTTATCTCCACACTGAGGTCAGAAATCTTTCAATCCTTTCTCAGATATCAGGGGAGAGAGCTGGCTCTGCAAGTGTTCTTCCCAAGGGATCAAGACCAATGTCAATCTCTCTTCTTGGAGATTGGTTCACAACAGTGACCCAGAAGTAAAAGGGGAAGGGGCCACATATTAGAAGTGTGGTTGTAGGGTTGCTGAAAGACAGTAATTGTAATTTGAATATTATCCTGTTCCAGGAACAGTTTAAGCAGATGAGGCAATGATAGCAAGTACTTTTGTAATGCATATTCTGTGCACTATGTCATAACTCAACCTATTTCTTATGCATCCTATTTATTCCTCAGATGATGTTGTTGTTGTTACTGCTGTGTTTGCTAGTATTAATATCCTCCTTTAACCAATGAGAAAACTGAGGCAAGAAGAGATTAAACAACTTATCTGAGATCTCTGAGATGGTACAGGCAGTAACCACTGGAGTTAGACATCAAATTCAGGCATTCTCTTGCTCTTACGTAGCTTCATTACTTAATTAAATAATGGTTTCCTTTAGGTGTGGACTGGGACACCTCCACTTTTGCACTGCCTTTGGGATGGAGGTAGGAAGACAATTAAATAGTTTCCACTGAAATCCTATTCTTGATAGTTTCCTCAGTAGATCCTCTTCACAAACACCTCCTCAGTTGTGGAATCTCTTTTCCACCCACAATGACTTTGAATCACCTGTTCAGTCTGGTCTGAAATGAAGAATGCTCTGGAATGAATAGTGAAGGTGTGTGTGTGTGTGTGTGTGTGTGTGTGTGTGTGTGTGTGTGTGTGATGGAAAGTTCCACGTAGACAGGCCTTTTTCTTGGTACCCCCAAGAAACTCTATTTCGTCGATGTGGTAGACTATGTAGAATATTGTACATTACAGAATATGTAGACTACTGTATTCTACATAGTATACTGAGCACATTGTGGTAGCTCAATGATGCAAACGAAAGTTGGCAATTTTGTTCTTGGGGGAAAAAAGAACAAAAACACTTGCCAAAATCTTTTCTCTGCATCTATCAGAATTTAAAGGAGGCAAGCACACATGAGTGTGATGTGACACTTCTTGTACAACTTCCTCTTACACTTTCTCTCCAGGCACCCAACAGAATTCTCTCTTCTTTATACCATATGAAGTAGGGAAATTCCTGGTGACATTTTGCAATCTGGTCTGACAACTGGTGAATTTGGAAAGTGATGATGTAATGGAATTAGGTGAAAACTGCTAAAATTCTTATTTTTCCCCATGGAATTTGGCCAACATTTTGTTTTCTATGATTCTGCAGAAATAATGTGCAACAAAGTAAGAATGTCTCATTATTTGGAGAAATTGCAACTTATGTTTATCTAGTTGTTATGACATGAAAAATATTTTCTCATGGCTTGGGATTAGAAAGGAGTCAGAGGAAATTTTAACTATTTGTTGGAATTCTTAAAAAATCCTTTGAATTGTAGGGAAATGCAAGTGGTAAATAAACTGCCATTAGGAAATCCTCTAAAAGGGAGTTTCTGGAAAGTAAAAGATGGGGAGTATCTGGAGTGGACATTAGTAACAGAGAGATCAGAGTCCACACGGCAGTGCTGGCAATAAAGCAGCAAGAATAACACTTCCCTGAACGCTCTTCTACATTTCCAGAGATATGCAAGATCTGAGCACTGAGAACATCTAAGTATGAGAAATATTAGCTTCTAATACAAGCTCCAGTTCCATATGTCCTGTTCAGACCAACTGCTGCCTCCTCCAAAGCCCTTAAAAAACTCTTTGATTTAATGACACCAACCCTCCCCTTATCTGGGCACCCATTCCTGTCTCAAACACTCAACTAAGACAGATCAGTTTTTCTTGTCTTTTCAGGAAAGTCGCAGCTCGAACGATCCTAACCCTCTCATTTCTGACCCAACTTCTAAATCTAAATCAAGAAATCTTTGATTATACCCTCAGGGTCTGACTGGAGAGGAAAGCCTGCTAGGGGAGCTAGCATCTGGCCTGTTCTTCAGTTTCTGCCTGTTCTGCAGACCTGGGCAAAGACATGGGAGAAGAACCATGTCCCCAAGAGACCTTTGTTAAAGACACACTGGCTTAGCCAAGGAACACTATTCTCTGCTAAACTGAGGGCTAGACACCCTAAGGAAATCTAGGACAAGACTCCATAGGAAATGGAAGAGGAGCAGGCTTGAGAGGCTTGGCGGGAGTGGATACTGGTGGGAATCTTAAGTTTGTCTGATTGCAAACAAAATGTTTTAGTCACATTCAAACTCATGCCTATTTGGTGTCCAGATATAGGACATAGACAGGAGGTATCAAAGTGGAATGTATGAAACCTGTGAAATTGTATATAAAACTCTGTGTAGATGTGCGTGTGTGATTCTCAAATGAGTATGCAACACTTCCTCACCCCCACTGTCACCAAAGTTAAAAACCAGTGACTGAAAAAGATCAGCACATTTTAAGTTGAACAGGATTTTGGATGGTATTTAGTTCATTTTTGTGTTTCTCTTAATTTTTCTAAAAATTGTTTGAGTCTGATTAACGTGAAATGTTTCATAAACATTGAAGTCCTCTAGGTCTTTCTCCTCCAAAGCACCTTCCAGAGGGGTTCTGGGAAACACATCCTGATGGCCAGGTTAGGGTTGAGTGTTGGGATGATCATCCACCTGGATGATGGGGTGGCAGGCACATTCCTGTTCTCTGCTTTATCTTCGCATCGCACCTGGGGCACAAAGATGGAAGAATCCCAAGTTCTTGGAGGAAACTGACGAGATTCATTCTTATTAGGAGAACCTGGCATAGTCTCACTGTGGGAATTTTCATGGCCCAGGCACCCCCTGGAACATTTATAGATTAATTTCTTTTAATTCTCTGCATAAAGCAGTCCAGATACATAATTCAAAATGATTATAGTTTGAAAATCTCATTTGTTCAACACAAGTATTGCACAAAGATATCAATTTGACACGTGGCACCCTTCACTGCAGCTGGATTTGTTCTTTCGAAGCCCAATATTTTTGTTCAATGAATGGAAGTTACATATGCAGAGTAGGTTGAGGAAAACCACAGAATTCTAATTGGTGCATAAAATTTCTCTGAGGTGAGATGAGAAGTAGGAGAATTGAAATTCTTTTAATAGTCAATTGAAATTCTTTTAATAGGTATGTCAGTATGAGGTCTTTTTATGAAGTAGAATGGAAAGAACTTGGCAACCATTGGCTGTAGTGGCAGGAACAGGGAAGAAGTTAAGAATGACTCTCAGGCTTCGGACTTGGTAATTGGGACAGATAAGAGGAAGAGGTTTTGGAGAAATCTGTTTTGGATTTGCTGCATTTGGATACAGGCAAAGAATTCTGTGTGCAGTTCAATATGAGGTCTGAAGTTCCAAGATGAGGGTTGGGCTGGAGATTTGATTTGAGAGTCATCAGAATACCTATAGCTCAAACACCTACAGGAAGTTAGAGATGAGGATTTCAAAAAAAGAAAGCAGAAGATTAGGCCAAATATCTTAGAAGTCAATTAAGAAAAAAAATCATCTGCTTGGTGGTTTTAAACTGAGGAAGTCATTGACGACCTGTCGGGACAGAAGTTAAATCATATTTGCTGAAGGATTAGATGAACAACAAAATGGAATAGCTAAATGAGGATGACTCCAGAAGCTTGGATAAAGAGAAAAAAATAGAGAGAGAGTGACACCTGGGTAGCATGCAGGATGGTGGGGGTTTCATTTATTATTTTTTAAGCCTAAAGAGACTTGAACATGATTAAGTGAAGATAAGAAGAAAGAAGTTGAAGAACCGAAAGGCGAATGAATCATTGATGGAACAGGTTGGAGTAGGGAAGAGTACATTCAAAAGCACTGTGGTGATGCCGGCCTTGAAGCACTCATCCTCTGAGACACCAGGGAAAGAAGGATGTGGGTACAAATAAACTTTTGAGTAGGTGGTCAGGAACTGACAGGTATCGTTCATACTTGAGGTCAGTTTTTTCAGCTAAAGAAAGTAGAGATGGGCTAGAGAACATGGAAAAAGTGACAAAATTTTGGATTCATCATAGAGAAGAAAGAAGAAAGGAAACTGCCTAGGAAAAAAGGTAAGTTTGGTTAGAGGCACCAGGGGACCAGATGAGACTGGAAACCCTAACTGCATAGTAGCACCAGTTGACCCAGCTATGGCTGTTTCTTTAATGCTTGACTACCCGAGTGTAAGTTGGAGAAGACAGGTATGTTGGGTTAGTACAGGAATGGATTTGTAGTCAGGAATCATAGAAGGACAAAAAGACGAGGAGTGGGGTTTTCTAGATAGAGAGTAGAAGTGATAGATATGGAATCTGGGCAGGAGATAGGAAAAATGAAGCAGGAACAGCAAAATGAAAGACTGAGATATATGGAGTACTCAAGTTGCAGAAGATCTTATGAAAGTCAAAGAACAGGAAGGACTGGAAAGTTCTGGAAAGACAGGATAGTGTGGTCAGAGAATGTCTCGACTAAAAGGTGTTTTCCAAAAGCACTTTATTTCCACACTGTACTATAAAATTTAAAAGTGCATTACAAATGGAGATATGAATGTCTGGTCTTAAGAGTATGAGCTCTGTAATGCTCTGACAGTTTTATTTGTACAATGATATTATCATTTTATGTTTATGTTAAATATAAGTTCTTAGGAAAGAAGTTAGTATTTTCTGCCTAAGCAGTTCCAGCAGCTATGATAAGCATAACTAAGAATTCACTAGAACTGCTTTCCCTGGCTTTCTCCTTTCCCCTAAATTTAAGTTGATTATAGGGAAAAATTCAACCTATAAACCTCAAGAGAACAGATCACATCAGTAAAGCCATGACGAGCGATAAATGGTAACAGAGTGGACTCAGGGTGAAGGCGACTGTCAGGGAGGCCACGCCCACTGCTGTGATCCAGATCTGAAGCTGAGCTGAACCCAGTCAGATGTGTCCGGGTTAGCTGTGCACTGATAGGAATAAGCACAAGTCACCCCATGCCATCTTAGGCTGCCTCAGCTGTGCTTTTAGAAGAGATGTTAAGAATTAAGTGTGTGTATAATCTGAACATAGTTCAGTAGGGACACAAATGTTTCATTTATATGCCTGATTTTGCTAAAATATATGTTTAGTAAGTATGCAAATTTGGTGAAAATACAAAAGGATTTTTGGTTAATGGATTAGTATTCCATTTGCAGAGAAAATATAAGAAATTTTATTAGGGGCCTCCCTGGTAGCCTAGGGGTTGTCTCAGTGCTATCACCGCTACAGCCTGAGTTCGATCGCCTGCCAGGGAGCTGACCCACATGGTGCAGCAGACCTCTCCTGTCTCACCTGCTGCTCCCCTCAGCAGTGTGTTTCAGTAAATCCTCCTGTTCTGCTCCGCACCGTCTCTGGTGAATTCTCTCATGCCCCACTTCTCTGACCTACACCCCAGTTCTTCTACACAAAATAAATAAAAACTTTTTTTTTTTAAAGAAATTTTATTAGTCAGTAGGACTAGAGTGCTTCTCAAGAATCCTACTCAATTTGTCTTACAACTGGGCAGAAAAAGATGGAGTTGATGTGTTTAATAGCCACCAGGGTCTTAGAAAGAATAAAAAAGAAATAAAAAAGCAAGAACAAGAATTTATCTTTGAGTCACAGGGTGCTTAGACAAATTAGCAAGATTTTTGTCCCTATTCAAGAAGGTTACTATAAGATTAAGAATAGGGACAGCATTTGTCCATAGTAGGTACTTAAAGAATAGGTCTGTCCTCACCTCCTTCCCTTTGGTGGAAATGATGTGGCTGGTTGCCACCTCTTTTGACTTTAACATCATCTAATTCCCACACTCAGCTCCTGCTCATCAGGCCACCTGCTAATGGTATGTGCAGAGAGAGATGCACAATCCACCAGAGAGCTGGGACCAAAAGTAGGTCCCTGATATGGATGCAGAGCACCCTGCTCCCTGCCCCTACACCACAACCATGAGACAAGCGCCCACTGAGTTCTGCTGACACAGAACAAGGTTTAATAACTGTTAAGCACATTTAATCATACGTAGCGGGCCCTCTTAGCTGCTTTGCATTTCAATTTTGTTCATTTAACGCTATCATTCCTGACTGTTCCAAGCAACCTATTATTTTTATGTGATTTTTCTTTTTTTAAAACGAGTAATCCAAGTCAGCATTCCTCTTAAACTAAGTACAACCGCCATCTAGCGGCTCAAAGATAGCAGTAAGATTTCCCAAAGTAGCTTGGTATGTAGGCCAAAGGAATCACACAACCTTAGGACTTGGAAGAGGGCCTCCCGGGTCTTCAAGTGCCACAACTACAGGTACGGAAGAGAAGATGAGGCTCCAGTGAGGGAAGCAGCTTGCTTTAGGCCTCACTGCTGAGCAGTGGAAACAGGAGTACCCTTAACTGTGCTGAGCACAGACATGGGCATTGCCTGGTCCCACCTCCTGAAGGGTGGGGCGATATGGGACTTGCTGGGGACTCCAGAGTGTGCCCTAATGTCTGATGCACATAGGGCTCATTGCAGGGTGAGTGGGCCCTCCAGGGCCATTCGGTCGCCAATCTCCATTGTTTTTTTCTACGGTAATGATGGAGGAGATATAACGCAAAATAAGATTAGAACTAGACCCACACAAGGAAGTGGGGGTAGAAGAAATCAGCATAACCATTGACACCCAGCTCCTGGGGTGCAGAGCATGAGTAGGCGCTAGACAGCAGTCTCTAGGGCCAAGGGTATGGAGATTGAGCCCATTGTAGAATCTCCTGGTCTCTTTTCTAATTCTAACTAGGCAGTAAGCAGACAGCCATCCTACAGGATGAGCCCCCACCCAACTGAAAAAGGGTTATATCAGTACCATCCCGGCAGGAACTCAAGGCAGCCATTTCTCTGCCCACCTGTGCCTATGCAGGTGCTTTCCTTTACCAATTCTGTCCCTCTGCAGGGCAGCGGCCTGCCTGTCTGCCCGTGACCTGCACCATGCAGGCCTCTCTTAGCAAACCTGCCCCTCAGCAGGGCAGCTCTTTCTGTCCACTTGTGTCTACAAGTGTCCTTTACTTCCTTGCCCTAATATACCTGTTCTTTAATTGTAACTGAGTCTCTGTCTCATGGAGAATTTTGTCACGTGCCGTCGAAGGGAGCTCTGGTGAAACCTTTCCCAGAGTGAACCCAAGGACCCCGCTCTACTCTCAAATCCTTCGACTCTAGAACTACATCAGTATCATCAAGCCAAAGTGGTTCTCCACACAAAAGAGGATTCATCAGCGTGATGTTGGTGCCTAGATGGCTGCCTGCTTCACTTGGACTTTCTGCTTCCCTTCAGCCACCCGTTCTTCTACCCTTTCTGGTTGAGCATCTCTTGCCCAGGATACTTTAGTGTTTAGAGTGAATTTCCTGACAGGCATAAAGTCTAAGTGTCCCTTGCCAGAAGTGAGGTGAATGTTCTGGGCCTCGTCCCCTTCTATTTATAATGTGCGGGTGTCAGCCCATCTCAAAGAGGGTGCTGGAGCAGAGCTCAGAATGTGCCTAACTTCAGGAAGAGGCCTGCAGCAGAGTGGCTGCAGGAGGGAAGGGGGGTGCGGAAGGGATGGGCTTTGAAAAGCTGCAGATGGCAAGGGTACCAGGGGCCAAACTGAGGGTGGCAGTTTTCTTTGTATTCTAAATAGGCTGAGGGTTTTCTTTTTCTATTTTTAATCTGGACTCCCCTGGAAAAAAGTGGGACAAGAAGAGTGGCAGGCAGAGGAGGCAGCCCCTCTAGGGAAGGTTTCTTATCCTGGGCTCCATGAATGGGGTTCCAACGAGGGATGAGTTCTGAAGCCCCAGGAATTGTACAAATTCTGCGTCTGTGTATGATTTGGAGGTGGGGGTGGGGACAAAAGGTCTCTACCCTTTATCAACTCCTCAAAGGAGTACATGGCCCAAACATATCAAGGTCAAATTCATCTCCAAACTCTTCAGAATGAATAATTTTGGGGGGTCTTTTTCCTCTTTCAATCCTTCTGACCCATACATGATGCCATTTTTAAAAGGGTGTGAGCACATAGAACATAGAACACTAGAATATAAGTAAAATGTGACTTTTTGGATAATGAGTGCATACATATCCAAGTCCTAAATGAAGAATGCAGAAAATACACATTTCTTTTACTTTTAAAAAGTTCTAATTGATTTCTATTTTGAGCCCCCATTCCATTCATGTGGCACAGACTTGATCTCTGATAGGGATTTTCTATTTCTCTCTGTGCCCCAGGGGTTGTGTCTCATTTCTGGGATGCTCACCTAAGATGGGGTACCTACTGGAACCAAAGAGATGGGTGTAACAAGAGGCCTCTGTCATGTGTCCTCTGTCCACAAAGGCATCTGGGAGGTCCTTCCTTCATCTCATGGGGTCCTTGGCTGTGGGATCCCACATGTCATCACTGAATTGTAGGTCACCTGTTCCAAGCCAGCAACTCCCCCCATGCCCACGGTGAGTCCCTGGGACTGCCTGTGACTGCCCACCCATGCTAAGTTTTGTGCTCTTGCATCTTTGCAGAAATCTTAGATCCAAGAAAGGTGGGGGGGGGGTGTAAAGCACTTTTCTCTTTGAAGTCCAAAGTTGCCAAATCTTCTAATTTTTCAATTCATGCAGGTCTTTTTGATATCACTGGTCAACAGTGAGATCATAACTGACTTAAAAAGGCCTTAATCTGTAGTATCTTGGTGTGCTGAACATGAATATAATCCTGAAAAATTTTTATTAGCTCTCGTTTTGAAGATATTTCATATAATTCATTTTATATGTTTCGCCGTGTAAATTTACCCAGTAGGACTGCAACAACATCCTAAATCAGCCTAGAATGATGTCATATTGCTTCACATTGCATAATACCATCATGCACACATCATCCAGAGTTGATTGCATCATTTTCTGATGCAATGCAATACTACTGCCAGGCGGCTGCTGAAGGAAGCTGACGTCAGCAGTGCACTAGATAAAGCCCTGTCAGAAAGGTTGAGCACTGAAAATATTTCAGACTCTGTGCGAGACAGTTGAAGCTACTGTTCCATAGAATTGTTATTATTTTATCATCTCGGCACAATACAGAACAGTAATTCCTCGAAAGTCGTTAATAGCATGGACAATTTCTGCTCTATTTGTGGGGAAGTGACATTTGCCAACCAGAAGAAAAGGATCACTTCTCAAGTGAAGAAGACTTATCATCTTTACTTCGGATGCAAGGTTGGTGACCAAGACAAGCCTTGGGCCCTGCATGTATGCTGTGCTACATGTACAACACAGCTTTCACAGTGGCTCAATGGCAAAAGACCATCAATGCCGTTTGCAGTCCCCATGGTGTGGAGAAAGCCAAGCAACCACATAAAAGACTGTGACTTCTGCTTGGTTCCTCCTCTTTCCAGCAGAATAACAAAGCAAAAGAAGTCAAGAATAGTCTACCCAAACATTCCATCTGCATTGAGATGTCCAGTTCAACTTGCTGCAGGGTGATGCGAAACAAGCACGGAATGCTTTTCGCCTAGTGTCTACAAACTTCCTTGGCAATGTTAGGACAGAAAACTACAAGGAACTAGTAGAAGACATGCCGATGTATCAGAAACTTGGCTGCAATATGTCTCTAAACATCCACTTCCTTCATTCCCATCTGGATTTCTTCCCTGAAAGCTATGGTATGGTTAGTGATGAACATGGCGAATGTTTTCATAAAGGAACAAAGATACCAGTACAATGCGGGCTGACTACTGCTGGACACTCCCCAGAGATGCTCCTGAACAGTTGTACAAGAGACAAGCGAAGAAATCTAAGAAGTAGTTTATGACTTGATTTTTTACAGATGTTAACCATAGACCTATTACTATTGACATACATTTCGTGATATAAACATCCATTTATTGCAGATTACAAAAAAACTAGAGCCAAAATTAGAATTTGACTGTCATATGCATGTTGAGCACATACAGATTGATAGGAAATGACTAATTTTATTTCGGTGATATGACTTTTGTAAAAACTTGTTGAGCAGTGATTGGCATGCATTTTGTGATGTAAACATCAATTTATTGCAGATTACAAAAAAAACTAGAGCCAAAATTAGAATTTGACTGTCATATTCGTGTTGAGCACATACAAATTGATAGGAAATGACTAATTTTATTTCAGTGATATGACTTTTATAAAAATTTGTTGACCAGTGTTATATAGGTGTGTGTGTATGTGTGTATATATATATACACACATTTTAACTGAAAGCATTTGTTTCCATTAAATTAACATTAAACTTCCATTAAGTTTTTCTCAAAATCAAATTATTTTTCCAGATTTAGAGCTTTACAAAGAAACCTCAATGTCTTAACCAAATTGACTTATTCACTGTTCCTTCAATACCTTTAAAGCAAGCATTTTGTTTGTAGTTTGTAGAATAGCCTTTCCTTCCTAATAAAAATCCTTTGTCCTTGCTGATCTCCATGCAGTCACACTCTATATGTTTTTCCAAATCTAGTAAAATTTCTATCCTCTCTAAATGTTCTACCTGTCTTTCATGGAACAATATTCTTTTTCTTCACTTTCTTATTACTATGTCACATTTAATAATATAGTAATCTTATTGTGTGTTAGGAAAATATGCTACTAGCATACTGTACTCATAATTTCAGTTTCTTGTTAAATTTAATTGAAAGTTGCATCAGTTCGTTATTCCTGTGAACAAACTATACCAAAGCATAGTCTCTTAGAACAGGAATACTTGAGTTTATGATTGTGTGAATGGGTAGTTTGGGCTTGGTTAGTCAGGTGGGTCTTTTGTGTTCAGCTGAACTCCATTTGTCTATGCTCAGCTGCAGCTTTGTAAGTGGTTAGGCCTCTGGAGTTGGCTGGCGTCACCTGGAGCCCCATTGTTCTCCTGCACATGGCCCTTATCCCCTAGGATGCTTATCGGCCTTTCCCATGACAGAGCCACGGGTCCAAAGGATATGGCAGAAGCATGCGAGACCTCTTGAAGTCTCTTGGAACTGGCACACCATGCTTTCTGGTGCACACCAATGACTCAATCAAGTCACAAGGCTAGTTTCTGCTTCTAAGTGGGAGGAGCTACAGAGTCATATTGCAGGGGGCATGGATGCGGAGAAGGGAGCAGGGACATTGTAATTGATCTACTACAAAAGTTAACTGAAAGAAAAATGCAGTTGGCAGGAGATTATGGTAGATGGTTAAGTTGTTAACCAAGTGACTGACTACAGATCCATACAATCCACCTGACAATCATTTACTACCTTGTCATGATTGTAGTATGACCACATCAGCCTGGAGACCAGTTGGAGTGATGCATTTTCTGCATCTTGAGCTTTACTACTTGAAGTTCTAAAATTCTAGCTCTTTTTAAAGCCCCTCTTTGGATCTCAAGATTAGAATATATGTGTGGGCAGGAGGGAGGGAGTGTGTTGTTGTAAAGGAAGATCCTTAGGAAGGATCTTGTAAAGGAAGATCCTCACAAAATATTGTCTTCTGTTGTGACCAGCAGGCAGTGATGTCATTGTAGTGGAACTTGGGTCACTCCAAAAGTATCCAGATACCCTCTGCATTGCTTTCCTTCTACTGTGCTGCTAGTTTGGGGAGGTCTTCAACATTTTGGTCCTGCAATTCTGATTTAGTCTTTGGGATACAGCCATTTTGAAGCCAGCAAAATGTTGCTAGCATAGACTACAAGAATGAATATTTAGTTTTAGAAAAAATTAGTAATGCAAGAATGGTCATCTTCCCCCACTGTTCCTGAGCCCTGCCCTAGAGTTGAGACAAGCAGTGAAGTGTACCAAGTCCTATTAAGTGGTTGACAGTGAGCCAGGAGGCTAACCTGGGCTTCAGGCTGAAATGCTAAAATTAAATTAGAATACATTGGAAATATGGTTGCTATTAACACCGATTTCCGTAAGCAACTTCTTACATAACTAAAAAATGCAAATTGATCCGCTCTTGCTGAGGGAGACAGCATAATCAAGTTGAGTTTACAAAAGAAAGAAAAGGAAGAAAAAAAGGAAGAGAGAAAGGAAAAAAAGATAAAAAGAATAGAAAAGAGCTCCTGATAGGGAAGACACTGACCTGTCGAGTACTTTCACGGTGTGTGACAGGCAAATTACCTAATACAGTGAGAGAACACAACAGTCCTGACAACATCCAGTTCATGGTCCCTCATGCCAGTCATTATAGTCAGCCCAAATTCTGAGGCTTTTGAATATGTGAAAAATTTGTTTCTTAGGGCTACTGTGAGAAAGTACCACAAGCCGAGTGGCTCAGAACAACATAACTGTATAGTTTCATAATTCTGGAAGCTATCTATCCGAAATTCAGGTGTCCACATGGCCATGCTTCCTCTAAAAGCTGTAGGGTAAGAATGTTCCTTTTTTTCTTCTGGTTTCTGTTAGCCCCAGATGTTCCTCGTCCTGTGATTCCAGAACTCCGGTCCTACATCTTCATTTGTCTCTTTACACCATCTTCCCTCTGCATATGTCTGTCTAAATGTATTCTTCTTATAAGGACTCCAGTCATATTGGTCTATAACCCGTGCTAGTAACTGATTTTTACTCGATTACCTCTGGAAAGACCCTGTTTTCAAAGAAGGTCACATTCTGAGGTACTGGAGTTCAAGTTTTAAATGTGTCCTTTTAGGAGGACACAATTCAACCTATAACAGATGATAGGGTTGCTCTTTACTGGGAATGGGTGATTTATTTAATTACCTAAATTGTAGAATTGCCTCGTAAATATGTAAAATAGATCACTCAGGAAGTTGCCTGGTTCCCCCAAAAAAATCACAAAGGAAATAAAGAAAACAAGATTACCAAAAAATTAAGAAGTATTTTATCTCAGAAATTCTGGAAAAACAAGTTTTTAAATGTATTTTGAGCAAAATTATGTATATTTACATAGTCACTTACTAGTTATGATTATTAGTGAATATTAAGTGGCAATAACTGTCTAATCATGAGAGATGGAAAAGCAATGAAATGAGTGCAATTCAAAGACATTAAAAACTGTTTTTTACCATCAGTGTGTGTCACAAGTGCTTTATCTTTGTAATCCACATATACTGAAATGTCTCTTGGACCTATCACGGAGGATGAATGAAAAATACAAGATTAGGACAGAAAAATATAATTTGGGAGCATCTCATATATTTTCATTATCTTTTGACAAAATGCCAAATGGGAGAATATCCTTAATAAATAGTAGTAAGAGTGTCAGAGAGAATATGCACAGCACATAGACACAGGCACTCACATACCACACTCATATACACATCAGGCAGTAGTTTCTGAAGCAAATGACTCATCTCTATGTTCCCCCAAATCTTTTTTTCTGGCTGGATTGAGAAATGATTGACAAATATCACTGTATAAGTTTAAGGCCCAGTGGACTGGTTTATATTTATTATGAGATGATTACCACAACAGACTCAGTCAATCTCCCTCATCTCATATAGCTGCAATGAAAAGAGAGGAGATAAGAAAAAAATATATCCTTGTGATGATAACTGTTAGGATTTTCCCTCATAAGAGCTTTTCCTGTATAGCACTGTTCCCTATACTCACCACATTGTATGTTATATCCCTAGTGCTTGTTTATAACTTGAAGTTGGTACCTTTGACTACCTTCCTCTGACACCCCTCCCCAAACCCTCTGCCTCTGGTAACCACAAGTCTGATCCCCCACCCTTTCATTAGATTTCACATTCAACTGAGGTCATACAGTATATGTTTTTCTCTGCCTGACTTGTTTCACTTAGCCTAATATCCTTAAAATCCATCCTTGTCACAAATGATAGGATTTCCTTTTTTTTTAATGACTCAGTAATACTCCAATATGTGTATTGATGTACAACATAACTTCTTTATCCACTCACTCACTGATGGGCACTTAGGCTGTTTCCATGTCTTGGTTATTATAAAAAGTGAACACAGGGGTGCAGATATCTTTCCAGTTTGTGTTTTTTAATTTCTTTCCCCAAGCTTTTAAAATACCCAGTTAATGTGACTGGTTTTCCTTTCTCTCCTTCTCTGTCTACATGAGTCCTTTGTTATGGAAAAATCACCAGTCTGTGATTTCTTTATTTATCCCCCACTTCCCAGGCCTGTTTCTTGGGTGCTGCAGAGCAAAGAAAAGCCCGAGTCGTTTCAGGAAGCCATAATCCATCCCCTTGAGAAAAGGAAACGTGAGGGGCTGTGAATACTCACACATTGATATTTTGTCTGCTACTGGATGTCGGTATTTTTTGATGGTGTTACATTTTTAATATAAAGTGAGTGACATGCTGTCTTATTAATGGAAGTCAGTTTCTGCCCGCAGCCATTAAATACATATCAAACCAATGTTTTAGAATATTCCTTTTAATTGAGCACCAGTTATTAGTCCCCTGAGTGTACCCACATATGAAGGTCTTGGGAAAAAATGTTCTTGTGAACAAAGACAATGAATTGATGATAAGGGAAAACAAGACTGAACAGCTTGGAATCCAGTGTGAAGGATGCTGACTGAGAGAAGCAACAAGATGATTAAAAGCACGAGGGACTATGGTGACGGTTCACGGGTGAATTGGTGGTGGGTAACCTTTGGGGGATACGCAGTAATGTAAAAGATATACTTAATAATAATTTTTAAAAAGAAAAAAAAATGCATGGAGAGAAAATGGATGTCAGTACAACCCTTTAATCCCAGTATAGTAGAACGAAGTGGTGTGTTTAGAACCAAAAGAGAGGTATAATTCCAATAGCAATTTAAGGTTCAATTTGTGTAAAGTTTTAGACTGATGAAAAGGGTTTAACATCAAGTTCAGAGTTCCCATTGTCCCACGTTAGTAGTGCTTGATACACCTTCCCGTAGTTTCCCAATAAAATGTCCAAATAAAGGCTAAAAAAGACACCAGATAATAAAGAGAAAACCATATACTGTGGTCTGGTGGGAATTTCTATGAAGAAAAATACTGATGAATGTACTGAGTAACAATATTCTGACCCCACAATCAGTAAGGAAAAGACTTTAATCACCCCATATTCTCTGCCCCCTTAAGTCTGGGACATGATTACTAGATACACAGGTGGTTGCTGCTCTCAGGAAGAAGGTTATTTTCTGTAATGGGTAGAATTGTTACTTCTTCCACACCTGGCTCATCATTTCTTACTTTACATCCATTGGAAATGAAAACTCCAAGCCTGCAGCACAGCCAGGAGTAAAGGACATGATTGAGATTGGTATTGCATCATGAGGTATATATTAAACTCAGAAAAGATACTAATGAGAGGGACAGAGAAAAGAAGGGTCCTCAAGAGCAGTTTTTGCTGGGGGAAGGGAGGTTTCTGACTCCCTGTCCTTCACCCAACGTAAGAAGGCATTCCCACCCTGCTTCAGTGGAGCACTGGTAGTTGAATGCCTGATAGATACCAATATAAGCATCCTTAAGGGTTGAATTTTTATTTTGATAATCATAAAAAGGCTGTGATGACTATAAAGTCTGAGAATGGCAGTCAGGCTCCTCCTTTCTACATTTTCTGATGCTTAAAACAGGATGGTGGTGAATGCAGATATCTTTTCCCTGTTCCTTTTCTTCCTGGCTAATCAAGTGAGAATACCTAACCGCTCTTAAACTAGGTTGCCTCCAGTTATTGAACTTGTGACTAGGTAAGTAATTAATGCTTCCTGCACACTGCCAGAATGCAGTTCTCAGAAATATTGGAGCTTTGGTCTGGTTCTTTGGTGTTTATTGGTAGATATTAAAATTCAGATATCAAGGTATCACAAGAAAAAGAAGTGCAACTGTTAAAGTATGTTACGGGTCCGATTACGACTGAGGCAGAGTTCGATGCAATCAGCAAAGTGGTGATTTATTGCTAGCTCGAGCTAGGGTCCCAATTAGCCCGAGGTACTGACGCAGTGGTCCGTAGGCAAAAATGGAGACTCTGAGTACAGAATTGGGTCAGCTTATAAAGGCAATGGAATTCAGCAAGTCATAGTGAACTTGGCAAGACATCAAGGATGAGGGGGTTGTGGAGCAGATGGTCTGTGCTGTTATCTTTACGAGTTCCTGGAATCCTCACCCTAGGCAGGGGGAGTTCTATCTCAAGGTTGCTGGCCTTGAGACTTTCACGGCCTCTGGCGGCCTGGTGCCTTGCTGCCACTAATGTTGGTTTTAACCTTTGTCAGTGACCAAACATTCTGAAGAGTTTTTAGCATTCTTACTTTTACACAACTGAATACAAGAACTTACAACCTACAAACATAAGTTGTGACAGGCATCTTGTTGGCTCCCTGATATCTATTTTGTCATTCTTACTGTCTAACAAAACTCCAGTTTTTCCTTCAGGGTATAAAGAGCCTAGTTAACAATAAACCACCTTTCAAACTCCCTTGCAGCTAAGTGTGGCCATGTGACCTCTGGTTGATGAGAGTTAAATGGAAATCACTGGAGGGGGTGTCATGAAAAGGTCTTTCAAGGACACTTGTGTGTGTGACATGTGCTTGGCTTTTGTTGTCTTGCCTTTTAAAATTTTTCCTCTTTCTGTCTGGATTGCAGACTACATAGGTGTTTCTCTTACAATTCAATGCATTCTTTTTTTTAATATATATTTTTATTGTTATTTATGCCTTTTACATTTTGTATTCCCCTTGAGTAGCCCACCACCAATTCACCCGTGATCCATCTCCATGGTCCCTTGTGTTCTTTTCTATTCCATTTTGTGCCCTTATCCTCCCCTCCGCCCGCGTCCCCCTCCCCACCCGCTGAGTGTCTCTCTCCTATTTTGTTTCCCTATAGTCCTTTTATAAGTGAAACCATTCGATATTTTTCTTTTTCTTTCTGGCTTATTTCACTGAGTATGATCCCCTCTAATTCCATCCATGTTGCTGCAAATGCATGTTTATCTTCTTTGAATGCTGAATAGTATTCCATTGTGTATATGTACCACATCTTCTCAATTCAATGCATTCTTAACTGAAAATGCTGCAAGGGAGTTTGGAAAGGCGGTTTGTTGTTGACTAAGCTCTTCATACCCTGAAGGAAACACTGGAGTTTTGTTAGACAGTAAGAATGGCAGAATAGATATTAGTGTGCCAACAAGATGCCTGCCACAACCTATTTCACCCTTTTTCCTCTTCCCATGTCAGTGGTTGAAAGGGGGGAATGAAACCCACTAAAAACTATTAGGGGTTATAACTGGAGCTTTAACACAATCTTTGTGAAATTGTTTCCAGCGTTAGGCATGGTCTAAGAAATATCTTGGCTCACTGATAAGAGGGAATGAGATGGGGCCAATTAATATGCTATGACTTGCAAGTATCTAAGAGAGTCGGCGTTCTGAGGGCCTTAGATAGTAGACTGATGGGCCCATCTGATATTTAGAGGAGGACATAGCTTCTGTGATAGAACTGTAGAGCTCTTCATTAAAGAGCAGAGAGATATAAAGACAGAGCAAAATTTGATGGCTGAGCTAACAGAATGCGAGTAAACACGGGTTGCAATGGGCAGAATTAAAATCTGCAGTGCAAAGGAAAATTGACATTTAAGAAAATTAGACCCATAATGTGCAGACATTTGTCTTAGGCAGTCCTAGAATATAAAAGGGCAAAGAATGGAAAAGGTAAGAGGGAATATGTCAGATATAAAGTACTGAAATCAGAGATGAGAAATAAACATATGTAAATGAAGTTAGAAATAAAAAAAATGTACTGGTAACTTTTCTTGAGCTAAAAAAAAAATCAGATCTGCAATTCAAAGGAATTCACTGCAGGGGACTTAAGTTGATTATATCTTATCTAAACAATGTAATACTATTCTCAATTTAAAATACTATTTATGAAATATTTTAATATAGGCAATGAAATAGTAAGAATGCAGAAAAAAGCAGAATGCAAATCACCTATATAGTGTGTTACTTAGAATAATGCTAGCCACTGAAACAAATAATCCCCCAAATTTCAGTGATTTAACATGATAAAAATATATTTCTCATTAACAGAACAATCCAATGTGGGTGCTCAGTGGATGGTCTTTCACATGGTGGAAGGCTCCTTCTATCCTGCTGCTCTGCTTTCTTCTAAGCTCTTTCCATTCAGAGTTGGATGGGGAAAGAGAGTTTGGGGAAGGCATACCTAATTCTTAGCTACTTTGACCTTGAACTGAAACTTATCACTCTACTTACATTAGCTAAACCTCAGTCTTATGGCCACAACTAACTGCAAGGGAAGCTGGGATATGTACTCCACCTGTGTGCCCAGGAGAAAAATGAAATGGCTTTAGTGAGCACATAGTTGTCATTGCTTCATATGGTTCCAACTGTATAAAATCTACAGAAATAAGACTGGAAGGAAATAAAGCCAATGTACGTTATTTGCTCCTCTTTGAGCAACAGAATTAAAGCTATTCTCCTCTGCTTCTTTATTCTTTCTGTATTTTAAAATAGTTTTTTTGTAGTAGTATGTGTTATTTGTAGTTACCAGAAAAAAAAACATTATCAAATGCTAAGAGACTTTGGATAAATTAATAGAGGCTAGAACTATACTTTGCTTTTAAGAGAGAGAAAAAAATAAGGGGAACATCTTCAACTTCTGATACAATGGTTCACAGATCAAATAATTTTATGTAACATACTGTCCTTTGGAACCAGGTGAGTTTACACTCTGGTGAAAATTAAAATATTGTTAAAATACAGAAATTAATTTTTTTCAAATTTCCCTTGTACTACAAGGAAGTTTTTTTAGAACAATGGACATGTTTCAATGTAAACAGACTTAAACATTTTAACAGACAAGCTAGAAAGAATAACTGCGTGAGAATTTGGGGAATTCTGTCTCTCCCTCCACAGCAGCTATTCAGTGTGTCAATCCAAGGGTCCTACATTAAGAAGAGTGGAACATAGGTCTGCACACATTTGTATTTATAGTGTTCAAACAACCTCCCCCCCACCTTTCTGAAAGAGAAAGGTTTGGAAAACGCGTTAATATCAGCTGTTGTGATCTTTCCTATTGACCCCATTATCCAAGCATTATAATCATAGGCTACAATGTGTGTTCCTTCATATCCTCTTTGGGGTGATTTGATATTAAGACAGCAAAATTTTACTACATGGGGAAACCTAACATAATACCAAAGTGTTGAAATTGTTAATGCATATTTTATAATTCTAGGAGTTTATGAGATCACATTTGGTGTCTATAATCCCTGAGGTACAATTGAGGAAGAAAAATGGAATCTTACCAAGGGTGATGTAGGAATTTTAGAGAAGTAAATGGATGGTTTGCAATTACAATGGGAAAGGATCCTCTGAAAATCCAAACCCAAATTTTATGCCACTATGTTAGCATATATACACAGAATGATAAGTTTCAAAGTTAATTATTTTTGAAAGGCGAGAAGGGAAGGAAAATTTGCCTTAAAAACTGTTGCCTAATTTTTAAAAATTAATTAAATTTTTTTCTTACAGCATTGTAGTCCCCATAGTTCTTCCGCCACCAGGTCACCCATGAAACACCACCAGATTCCCTGTGCTCTTCCCTCCCCTGTTTTGACCCCCTTTTTCTCCCTTCCCTTGCTGTATGCCTCAGATCTGCAATCAGCTTGCTAATTTTGTGTTGTCTAATTTTTTTAAAGTAATACTTATTTTTCCTTTCAGCTTAACAACATCTGCTGGTTGTAGAGAACTTTTAAAATTATAACACTATATTGCCATAGAAATTTTAAAATACTGTACAGCTAATATTTTATAGTACTACAATATGCCAAACATCATTCTAAACACTTGATATATATGAACCATTTTGGTTTTCATGATAACTCCTCAGGTAGGTATTATTAATCCCATTAATAGATGGGGAAACTGAGTCACAAAGAAGTTAATTAACATGCACAACCTGTCTTGTAGCCAGCAGGTAGTCAGGGTTCATCTAGGCAGTCTGTCTTTAGAGGACTCTTATCTCTAAAATCACCCATTCATTCTTCATACAAATGTATACCAAGCCAATTTTTTGGTCCATGTTGATAACATTTTGATATGTGTACTTTGCTTTACAATGTTTTGAAGATCTTCCTTAATATTCTCAAAAACATTATTAACCTATATTTTTGTGATTATCAAAATAAGAAATGAAATGGTATCTGGATTCTCTTATATGTATGGGTGAGAAGTCAGCACACTGTCACTTCATTATCTCCATGTGTAGTCTTTGTAAATGTTATATGGAGTTCACTTGAACTAATTTTTTTTTATATTTTATGTTCCTTTTCTTTCAAGATTGCAGTTGACAGATATATTCCATTTTGTAAACGTTTATGATTCTTTAGGTTGATCTCAAAAGTTTCCAATGCTTCTTGCCAGTTCTTTTCATCTTCTTGTTTTTCCTTTAATTTTTATTTGCTACTGAGGTTCTTATTTGCTAACTCTCTCGCTTGCTTTTTTATATACATATACATATTTTACATCATTTTACCTTTTTGTACAATGTATGCTTTCTCCTTTCAGGTGTAGTCCCCGTATAATTCCCACCACCAGTTCACCCGTGCACCATCACCATAGTCCCAAAGTTTTAAGTTCCTCACAGAGGTGAGTTCTTTTGATTGCCTTCAAATCTATTTGAGTGCATTTTAAAAATCTGAGTTGGAGCATCTCTCTTCTAAACACTATGCAGACTCTGTTGTGTTCTGACAATGTAACAAAAGAGGAGCCTGGGACCAGCCCGGTTTTTTTGCCTTTATACATACCATGTTTGTTTTATGAAATGTCTGTAAAGTTTTTAATGCTTAAAAGCTTAATCCATATTAATGCTAAACTTTTTTCATGCGCATGTATCTTTTTTTAAAAGGGAGGCAGGAAGTATCATACTTAAGGATGCAAGAGTAGAAATCAAAGCCCTTTTTTACACACTGGGTTTTGGATGAACCACTGAATTTTGAACAATGTGCATGGGAATCTCATACACAAAGGGAGTCGTTTTATTTTTTAGCCCTTATACTCCATCAGTTACAGAGAGGAATGCTCCTTAAATCTATACATCCCCAGTCCATTTACAATAAGTAGTATAGACAGATGAGGCACATCCTGATAACAACATTCTATAGATAGAGACTTCTCAGAAAAAATGCCATCCTCATGTTCACAGTGAGATCTGATCAAATTATTTTATTCCCTTGGGTAGAAGAGTTAATTCTTTCATTTAACTTTCATACTTCGGTGTTTTTCAGCTCAGAAAATTGTTCCTAAAATAAGTCTTCAATTACTGTTTCTATCTCAAGTACTTTTTCCTTTTTTATTTTTTTATTTTATTTTTTTTTTTATTATTTATACATACAAGCTGGGGTACAGGCCAGAGGCGTGGGGCGGCGAGAGGGTTCACCAGAGACAGAGCGGGTAGCAGAACAGGCAGATCAGAAATACACTGCTGAGGGGAGCAGCGGGCAAGGCAGGAGAGGTCTGCCGCGCCATGTGGGATTCTCCTTGGCTGGGCGTCGAACTCACGTCACCGCTGCCAACAGCTCCACAGCGCAGCGCTTAACCATTGCGCCACCAGGGAGGCCCATTTTTTCCTTTTTTAGAAGGAACCTGAATAATTCTTGTGTTCAATTCTCTTTTGTCTTTCATATCTTTCATTTCAAAAACAACTGTTCTTTGTTTTTCCATTATTCCAGTAGTTTAAGTTTTATCTCTGGATGTAGAGTTAAATTTTATTATTATATTTTGGGGGATCATTTCTTTTCTTACTCTTCTCCATTTTCATTGCATCCTGTTATTTTCCATCTTATACTATTCTTCTCTCATAGTTTTTTAATAAGAGCCTTATTTTCTTATACTCTGCTAAAAATACCCCCAAAATTCTAGAATTTTCTTTAGATCTTAAGTTAAACTATGTTTAATGGTTTGTTCTTACTCTCAGGTTAATTTTAAAGATTTATTTATTTATACATACAAGCTGGGGTGTAAGCCAGAGGTGTGGAGTGGTGAGAGGATTCACCAGAGACAGAGTGGGGAACAGAACAGGCAGATCAACTGAAATACACTGCTGAGGGGAGAAGAGGGCAAGGCAGGAGAGGTCTGTTGTGCCCTGTGGGAATCTCCCCGGCCGGGCATCGAACTCATGCTACAGTGGTTGCCTACAGCTTCACAGTGCTGCTCCCAACCCATTGCACCACCAGGGAGACCCCACACTCAGTGTTTTAAAATAAGTTTTATGTTTCTGCCCTCATAACTCAAGTAAGAGATATTTATATACAGATGATTACCGGTAGATATAGTAAATGAAATGTCTTTGATCTCATTCTTTGGCCTTTGAATCTGGTTGTCTTCTATTTTCAGATGCCACAGTCTAGCACTTGCTCATTTAGTATCACTGTGCCGAACTAATACTATCCTGAAAACCTGTAATTTCATGTACTCCTTTTACCAGAACTTATCTCTCTTCAGCTCTACCTACTGTACTTTACCTCATGACACTACCTGATTTGCTACTTAGTCTCCTTTATCCCACATTTCATGCTTACATTTTTTTGTTATGTGGGAGTTATAGTTGCTGATAATGTGGGAAAAAGTAGACTAAATAGGCGATAGAAAAAAAATTCTAGTAACCCCCAAATAGAGCATTCTTAAAATAGATGGATGTGTTCTCAATATTCTTGTTGGTAAACACCTTCACTTGCTTAATAGGGAAAAACAAGTGGCAAGGAAATAAATAGAACGTCATACTTTCTGTGGTCCCTAGCCTCCAAGATGGCTCTCAATGTTGGGTGTTTCTTGCCTTGTATAATTTCCTCCCATACAGAATTAGAGTTGGCCTGATGTGGAAGGAAGGTATAAAGGTTCAGAGGCCATGAACTTAAAGCCATGGCTTCTTCTACTTTGCTGTGATAAAATTTATTCTGGGGAAAGTCAGTTTCAGTGCTGTAAGTATATGCAAACCATTCTATGAAGAATCCCATGTTAAGAGGAACTGAGGTCTCTCAGCAACAGCCAGCACCGATTTGACAGCCATGTAAATGAACCACCTTTGAAGCAAATTTTCCATCTCTAGTCTAGTTTTGTTTAGGCTTCTCCAGATGCCTGTAGCCCCAGCTAACAACCTGACTATATATAGCTACTTTCAGAATCTCTAGTTGATTCACTCCTAAACCCTTGAACCACAGAAACTGTGAGAAACATTAAATGTTTATTTATTCTTATTTAAAATTATTTTTGAGATAAAATTTGTGTTCCACACAATTTACCATTTTCACCATTTTAAAATACATAATTGAGTGGTTTTTACTGCATTCAGTGTTGTGCAACCATTGCTACTACCCAATTCCAGAAAACTTCCATCCCCCTGCAAATAAATCTTTTACCCTCTAATTCCTATCACTAGTCATCCCTTGACAACCACCTATGTAGTTTATGTCTTTATGGATTTTCCCATTCTGTACATTTCATATAAATGGACTCATGTAATATGTTGTATCTGGCTTCTTTCATTTAACATTTTTCATTTTTTGTGATTCAGTATCATCATCTACTACATAGGAATAATAATATCTACCCCACGGGGTTATGAGTGGTCAATGAAACAAAGCATGTAAAGTGCTTAACACACCACTTTATTGCAAGCATCCTTTTAATGCAAGTTTGTCATAACAATGACAGTAATTATTGTTATTACTGACCTGAAGAGGAGCGTATGATCAACAACATAGCAGAGAAGCCAAGTATGAAAAGTACCAAAAGATATTTAAAAGATTTAGTAACTGAAAAGGTCACTGGTGACCCTGGTAAGAGCTGTATCAGGGAATGAGGATGAAGCTGTAGCTGTGCTGGCGGATTGGGAAGTTAGGAAGAGAAAGCAGAAGGCAAGGGCATTGTCTCTGGCAGGAGACACTTTGAAGAAGGGACAATTAGGCAACATCTATGACATGCCCTTTGCCTCTGTGTGCAAGGGGTGATGGGGTGCTGGCTTCCAGTGACTCCCTAGACCTATGCAGGAGAATCAATCTTTGCCTTCTCGGGTTAGTACATTTCTAACCCTTTCTTATAAGAAAAAATGAAAAAATACAAACTTCTATTTCTGGCTTCTCTGTAGTCTGCTAAATTACCACTTTAAATATTTAAAGGTTTCCAGCATACATAGCAAGCTGATGCAATAAATGCAAAAAAAGAAGCTGATCTATAAGAGGCAAGGGAAATTAGTAGAGTTAAAATTCCCAGCCTGTGTAGGAATGCATGGTGGAAACTTTGAACATTTAGGGTAGTCAAAGGCAAGTCAAAGAGGGTCGATTTAGAGGTTTCAGTATCAGATATTAAATTGCAAACTCATTTAGCATGTGACCATCAATATGGGTAAAATGCAAAAGATGATGTTTATATTTTTCCTGAGCTAGTTAGAGGATTTATCTGTATAGCAATAAGCTTTCCAAGCTGGAACCATAGGGAAGAGGCTAGAGTTTGTAATTTATTATTGTTCTACTTAGCCTTGTATTTTGTGTTAGCAGTTACACTTTAGCTAAGATCTTTCTGAATAATTTCAGTTCATCAGTCAGAAAAATAATTTCTCAAGGGTGAGGGCCAAGATTCCTGCTTCCCTCCAACTGAGGCAAATATTGCTCCTTTACCTTTAATGTGCTGAAAATGTCACATGATATATGGTCTCTGGACATTTGCAGAGTCAAGGAGATTCTCAGTTCTTGGGGATGCTTATGGAAACTTTAATGAACTATTACTGTGAGGAAACAAAAAGAGCCTGGACTAGTCACAAAGTTCAATATCAAATCCTGTTCTGTTACTTACTGTGTGAACTAGGTTACTCATGTGCTCTTACTGCCACATTTCCTCACCTGTGAAATGGAACTCTTATGTCAACCTCATAGACTGTTGCGTAGATGAGATGCTGAAGATTGAATTGGACTTGAATTTGGATTTCTAGCACATTTGTGCTTTCTCTTCAATTAATAATTTGAATTTTTCCTGTGAAATAACCTATGTTATAGGCTCGAAGTCCACCGCTTGTTCATAGTTACCGTTGTGTGGCAGATCATAAATGGGGAAGTGTAAAATGATGAGACTTTGCTGCTGGCAAGTCAGGAACCCTGGCTGCTTCTCTGACCTCACTGAGTGACCTTGAAATTGACTTCAATTCTCAGAGCCTACTTCCTGTTTGTAAATTATGCCCACAGGGCAGGTGGTGGTATGGAATAAATACTTTTTAAGTTTTTTTCTGAATATTCGCCATCTAGATCAGAATGTTCTTCCTATATTGGGCTACTGAGTCATACTTTTACTCATGGTAATTCATTAAGAAGCATTATTATTAGTCATTAGTATTACCAGTAACTCCAAATTATTCCCATGGAAGAATTTAGCAGCTAATGAAATCATTCACAGTAAATGAATTTGCTAACTAAAATGTGGTATGGTCTTATGCAGAAAAGAATTTCTTAAAATTAAAAGAAAATATTCAGTTTCTGAGTTGTATGTGGGTGAATATTTGTTGATATCACAAGTAAATCGATTCTTGCACTCTGCACAAGCAGTCTATGAAGTAAGGTTAAACATGAACATAAGCCGTTTGGACATTAGAGGAAATATGGAAGGAGCTGTGTTCTGATAATTTCCCATTCTGTGATTCTGTTGAGTACTGCTGTCCTAAAATATAACTTTGCCTACAAGGATCCTGCAGGCTAATTTCAGCAGCTGGGAACCTGCCCAAGTTGTCATGGGTTTTAAGGTACTCTGCCACAGGCAGTGATCCACAGACATCTGTCTTTGGATTTAGGGGGAGCTTGCATTGCCATAATCCCCAACCCCAATGTGGAACCTAAGGGATAGTGATAAGTCATAGTTATAGATCTAAATGTTTTTGTCAGACTAAATGTGGGACTTGGTCGTGAGATGTATACACACAGGGAAGTGTTCTCTCCACCATGCAGGAATCGATGTTGCTATGACTGAGGATCAATGCATTTAATGACATAGACTAGCAGGGAAATTACATATCTGGGCTTCCTACACTTTGAGGTATTGTACCATATCATGGGATCCTCCTGTAATAGCCATCAAGTTATGTGGGTTTTATAGTCAGCCAGACCCAAAATCAGTCCCTACCTCTACTTATTAACTGTGCAACTTTTGGCAGGCTTTCTCTTTGGTAAAATGAGGATAAAAATAATACCTTCCTCATACAATGAAGGGGAGAATTAAATGAGGTAATGCATAGTATATGTTTCATTAAGTGTTTTTCACATAGTATGTCTTGAAATGTTATTATATTTATTATTACTGTTATTAATAATGAAAGCTGGGGTTCTGAGAAAGTTGCCCAAGGTCAGACAGCTAACAACTGGCAGAGCCAAGGTGAGCACCCCGGTCTTTCTGCCTGTGATTATACTACGTGCTGCAGAAGAAATGTGACTGTGGTTGTTGTGAGGGCACCTGTGGCAAAGACAGAATTTGCCTCCAACTGCTGTTGCGAAACAGTCAGTTGTGAGCAGAATCTTGTTAGTTGACTCCAGAAGGCATTGGGAATCTGCCATATCCATCTTTTGTAGTTGTTCCCATCTTGCTTCCCACAGGCTACCTTGCTGCTACAGAAAGACTCTAAACCTAATCTCAGGGACACTTTTGAAACCAGTAAAAGCTAAATGGACCTACATAGGAGTTGGAGTTAAGATTTAACAAAACAAATACTAAGTGTTACAACAGGTATAGCTTCTTTATCTTTTCTTCATCTCCCTCTACACCACTGTCATACTTCATGTTGGAGTGGTATTCTCCTTGAGACACTCTCCTTCCAAATTCCAATTTGAGAGTGGGGCACAAATGCCTCTATATTTTTTTCCCTACCCCCAAATTTTTTAGAGCTTTTCTTTCACACAGCTTTACTGTGCTATCCAGAAACAAAGGTGGGAAGTGAAGGTGGAAAGTAGAGGTCAGGACCTAACATGGGCCAGGTGCTTGAGGCTAGCAGTAAACTGAACTCTCCACATTTTACAGCCCAATAGTAGCACTGAGGTCATCCGTAAGTATAATTGTCTGATTTTCATAGGGCCTTAAAAGTCTCATAGGAAATGAATTGGCGCTTTTCTCGACTGTCTGTGATGAGGAGCCATTACACCAGAATAGTCTGTTCAGAAGTGTTCTAGCCCAACTCTCTGCATTTTGCATTAGTTACTTATTGTTGTGTAGCAAGTTACTCCAAAATTTAGCAGACTAAGACTGAAGACATTTATTATTTCACAATTCTGTAGATCGGGAATTTGGGGACAACTTAGCTGTTCTTTGCCCCACAGTTCTTTCATGAAGTTGCCAAGTCAGGCTATCAGTGGGGACTGCATGCATCTCAAGATTTGCCTGGGCCTGAAGAACCTGCTTCCAAACCCCCGCACATGGTCACTGACAGGCTTCAGATGGTCTGTTTCCAGGCTTACTCATGTTGATCTTCACCAGGCTACCTTACAACATGGCAGATGGTTACTGCAGGTGAGCAGTCCAAGGGAAAGCAAAAGGGAAACCTAAGATGGAAACCACAGTCTCTTTATAATCTAATATCAGAATTGACAGTTTAGCACGTCTGCCATATTCTGTTTATCAGGAGCAAGCCAATAAGTTGGGTCCACTCTCTAGCAAAAGAGATTGCCCTAGGATGTGAAAGGGTGTCAGTACAATTCAGCAGGGATTATCAGACACCTTTTAGAGAGGCTGTCTGGCACAGCCATCTTTACCTCCATAAATACCTCTTGGATTACAGGTCACAGTGTAGATTTCTATGATTAACCCCAATTCTTTGTTAGAAATGGTTATAGGCATTTGATAAAGTACCTATCTCAAATGATTTTAGGTAAGTCTGCTATGATGATGATGACTTGTAAGGCCATAGAGTGGACACATCCTTCTAAGACAGCTTCTTGTAGTTATTTACTTTCTGTTTGCTATTGAGAATGCATATTGGGATATCATCATGGGAACTCCAATGAATGGCTGATGGGATGAACTACACATACAGCAGGTTTCCCCATGATTATTCATGCCCTGATATTATGGAAGTCGTTCTAACCCCGAAAGTACTTGAACTCATTAGATTACAGAATTAAAATCAAGAAATCTGAATTGAACTCCAGTCCTGCCTCTAACTAGCTCTTGACATTGGAAAAACATTTCTTTATTTGGAAACTATAAGTTTGTACTGAATGATCACCAAGGGCCCTTCCAGCTTTAACAGTCTGTGTTTCTTTGTTCACAGGTGTTTTTCTTCATGAACTTCGTGTGAAGCCAAGTAAGTGGTCTTGCTGCAATCTTGTGTTGTTGGCATAAGTTGTTGGGATTGAACATTTTCTATCATTTGGCAGTTTTGTAGTTTCAGTTTCTGGAAATTGCTTAAACACATTCTCACCAGTCTTGTATGGAAAAATCTTACCCCAGGCACTAAGTTAAGCACTTAATGGGCATTCTCACTTAATCCTAATAACAACCCTATAATTTTTATTATAACAACCCTATATTTTTATTGGTTTATAGAAGAAGAAACCAAGTACTTAAAAAGTACTTCATCAAAATCACAATCTTTAGTGAATGAACAAGCCACAATTCTAAAGATCAGTCTCTCTGACTCAAAGCTAGATTCTTGACTGCTAAGTTATCCATTTTATGTAGCAGTTCCTTGAATGAGATCTGATTAGTTGCGCTTCCAGGACCCTGAACATTGTAGCTCATCAGTGTACACTGGGCAGTATATCTTAGAAATGCTAAGCAACCCATGAGAATGAGAAATATTATTTCCAGATCAAGTTGATGATTAAGGTATGACTTAAAAGAAGTTGGGTCCTAAAACCACATACCATTTTCTGACAAGTTCCCTAGATCTTTGTTACTGAGCAGAGATGGCCAGTAGGCTTGTGCTTTTTTTTTTTTCCTTTTTGCTGTGATTAAAAAAAAAAAAATCCTCGTGAGTGTGTATTTATTTTAAAATGTTTCTTGTTTTGATTAGTAAGAAAGCTGCAAAATGGAAATGCCTGTCTAGGCCCTTTACGCCCTCCTGGAGGGATAGCCATAGGTTTCTTGTTGCTGAAAGTTCTTTCCAAGCAGGCAGGACTTTGAGATTGGTTTTTGTTGGTTTTTGGAGGTGTTTTTTTTTTTTTTTCCTTCTCCTTTAGGTGTTTAGTCACACAGCTAGAGTTAAGACTTGAATTTGAGTCACAGCACACTGTAGAATAGTCTGCAGGAATCCCAGTGGGAGCCCCCTGACAAAGGATGTGTCTAGATCCTGGTGGTTCTTAGTTCATGCTTAGTTCATGTAGCTTAGAAGCTACTACACAAGCCAATCCCTGCTATGGGCTGATGGAAGGACATCAATCATTTTCAGTAGCTCTTGTTCCTAAGCTGCTGCTCTGGGAGTGAGCCCTTTGGAGTTGGAAGAAATACTACTTTATATAGCCATCGTTTGGCTGTTGCTATAAGGAAAATTTCCAAGAAGAAACCATTCCAAAGATTTTACTAGATGGGAATGACTGCCCTAGAATAATCAAGGCTATAAAGTAAGAAGGCATAATCATTAATATTTGTGGAGACTTTTGCAGAGGCTTTGTATTTATCTAAATAAGTTCTTTCATCTAGCTTGGGTGACAGGTACTGTTATTATCTCTACCATGCAGATGATGTGTAGAGATTTTAAGAGGCTCATCCATTTGCAACCACACGGGTGGAACTGGAGGGGATTATGTGAAGCGAAATAAATGAGAAAAACAAATACCAGATGGTTTCATTCATATGAGAAACAAAACAAAAGATAGACAAAACCAAACCCCCCCCCAAAAAAAAAAAAAACACAAGAAATTTGACGATAGAATTGAGGTTACTCAAAAGGGAGGGTTAAGAGAAGGGAACAAAGAGGGGAGGAGGCCTTTTACCTTCTGCTGGAGGGCCTAGATGCCTTGAGGGTAGGTAAAGAAGTGTGAACCTGTACCCCTGGGTCTTATGCAGAGTTGGAAACCAATGTTATCTCTATATAAAAGAAATACAAACAAAAACCAAGATTCAATTCCTGTAACTGGGTGAGCTGAACTAGAACCTGGGTCCTTCAGAATCCAAAACCAGTGTTTACGTCATGATCTGCAAGTAAGTTAGGGCTTTTTAAAATTTGAACCCCCAAAATGTAGACCTGCACTCATACTGAACTTATAGCATAGACAAAATTAAAAATTTTTATATTGGCCTCCCTGGTGGCGCAGTGGTTGAGCGCTGTGCTGTGGAGCTGTCGGCAGCGTGCGATGCGAGCGATGCGAGTTCGACGCCCAGCCGGGGAGGGTCCCACATGGTGCGGCAGACCTCTCCTGCCTCGCCCGCTGCTCCCCTCAGCAGTGTATTTCTGATCTGCCTGTTCTGCTCCCCACTCTGTCTCTGGTGAACCCTCTCGCCAACCCACGCCTCTGGCCTGTACCCCAGCTTGTATGTATAAATAAATAAATCTTAAAAAATTTTTTTTATATTGATTGCATGTTGAAATAATTGAATACATTGTGCTAAGATAGATCATTCAGATTAATTTCACTAGTTTAATTTTTTAAAGATGAGTACTAGAAACTTTAAAATGACAAGTAACCCATATTGTATTTCTATTGGACAGTGCTAGACATGAGTATAGACAGATTTAATAGTAAAGGAAATGTATCTAGGAAAGTTCATTGAATCCCAAACTTGGAAATCCTTGAAAAACATTTTTTAATCACTCTGAATGTGCCAAATGTTGCCCAGAATTTATAGAAACACAGTGTCTTCTCAAGCTTCTTGACTTTCATAATGCATCATTTTAACATGTCAATAGCCACAATTGTTTGAGCCAGTTACCTTTTCCAGTTATGCTTGTTGTGTTTTATGAAGTAGCTAAGTAGTTAGAAAGAAGCTGCTGAGAATGGAGGGAAGGGAAGAAGAGGGCACAGTTCTGCAAGGGAATTAGAAGACAATTGTGAAATTTCCAACTAAAAGTGGTGAAAGTAAAGGCACTAAGTCATTAACCCGGGGTGTACTCTCTGGCAGGCCTTTGGCAGGAGGCATATATAACACCTACTTAAGTGGGTCACAGCCTAATTGTTAATTTCCTTTCATGGGGTTTGTTTCATTTTCTGTTGTCTCAGTTAGCTCCAAGATGATGCTTTAAATAGCTGTGAAGGCATCGCGGAGGCAGTCAAAAGTTTCCAGAGTGGTCATCATTAACTTCCTTTGTCAGTATTTCTCCACCTTCCAATGAGTCTTCAGCATAATCTGAGCTATTTCCCTGGATTCCAACCAACAAGCTGTTATCAGAATTCTCCAGCCACCCCTGTATACCACTGCCAGTGAACTGGAAAGAATTGCGTAGGAGTAAATGCCAGCCTTGCTGAGTCAGGCAACTTCTTCAATCCAAAATTACCGTGAATGCCTTCATGAGACTGCAGGAGGTACGGGCAACCCAGGCCCAGTTCCATCTGATTGACTCAGTCAAGAAGGGCACTGTCCAGGGTAGTGAAAAGTTCCAATTCAGTGCAGAGAAGAGCCAGCAGAGGCAGGCTGTAATGCAGGCCGTGGTGTGATTATTAGTCCTCTGAGTTCTGTGGTTTCTTTGATGTGGTTAGATTGTGGCTGAAAGGAAACCTGCGTTATCCCTAGGTCGTACTTTCAATTTGGATCTAGTTTGAATGAGGCTGTGTGGTCAGTTTGAATAGTCCCAAAATTGACTCTAATTTGGAAGTTTAGTTGAAACAGACTTTGTAGTCAAGTGTATTAGAGTTGTGTAGTGATTTTACAAGTTAAGAGAGGCAGATCTAGGTCAAATTTACTTCACTCCCCTGAATTTCAATCTGTAAAATGGGTATATTCTACCTCCTTTCCGGGCTTGTTGTTAATTTTGAGATGTGTATATCAAAACACCTAGCATCCAATACAAGGAATGCAATGAATTAGTCCAACCTCTTCCTTCTAAAGCTTTGATAAAAGTAGATATCTCCCTGGTGAAAACAAAGTAACCTTTGGTAATAAAACTTACCCTGGTATTCTTTTTTCCTTTAATTATTTTGGAGATTGTTCGATTCTGGTAATGAATTCAAATTATAATGATGATTTATTATACTTACTCAAGGTTTGGCTCTGTGTTAAATACTTTTCAAAATTTTTCATGTAAAATCATGGTAACTCCATGAGGCAGATATTATTTTCCTTATTTGTAGATGAGAAATAAGACTAAGGAAGATTAAGTAATTTGCTCAATGTTATGAAACTAGGTAGTTGAAGACCTGGGATTTAAACCAAGGTGTGATTACTCCAATGCTGTTGCTCTTAACAATCATGCTATATTATGCCTGTCCTAATAGTTCACCTTATTTCTCCTCAAATTGAAAGATTTTCTGTGTCCATAAAAGATCATCAAAACATGCCATAAGGAGGAACCATCCCCAACTCTATCTCAAGTACTTTCGTAACAGGGTGGTCCCAGAAAAAGGGTGTGTTCCAGGTTCCCTGCCCCACCCAAGGGAGGGTGGAGCTGAGCAGGAGAGATAAGAAGCTGGAGAAGAGAGAAGGGGAGACGCAGGACACAAGACAGAACAGATAGAAGAAGGCAGGAAGCAGGATGGAGAGCCAGAAGAGGCACATGGAGCAGAGAAACATGTAAAGAAGCTGCACTGGCCTGGGTTGATTGAAACAGATGTGGGTGAGAGACCCGTGGGGAGGTTGACTATGGTAATGTTCGTCCAGAGTTTGATTTTGCTCTTTAACTCCCAGAATTGTCTGGCTGTTTCTGACTCTTTTGTGTGGGTCCCTGTCAAAAGGTGTTTCAGACTTGTGGCAGGCTTTCGAGACTTGCTTTGGGCCAATCCCATTTTGGTGGACTTTTACCCACGAGGAGTTGGTTAACATTGGGTTCTTGACTTAGATACTATATTCTTTGTCTTATCTAGTTCTACTAGAGTTTGTTTCCACAAAAGGTCCTATTTATTTTGTATTGATGCGGCAGATGGCAGAACCTGTTTAGAACAGGGCAGGTCTGGGGGTTCTGGGGAGTCCCTCTCTGTGCCCTGTAACACTTTAAATACATTTAATATCTTTTTAAAATATATATATATTTTTATTGTTATTTATATCTTTTACATTTTGTATTCACCTTGGGTAACCCACCACAAATTCATCTGTGATCCATCTCCGTGGTCCCTTGTGTCCTTTTCTACTCTATTTTGTGCCCTTATCCTCCCCCTCCTCCCGCTGCTGAGTGTCTGTCTCCTATTTGGTTTCCCTATAGTCCTGTTATAAGTGAAACCATTCGATATTTTTCCCTTTCTTTCTGGCTTATTTCGCTGAGTATGATCCCCTCTAATTGCATCCATGTCGCTGCAAATTGCTTGTGTTTATCTTCTTTGAATGCTGAATAGTATTCCATTGGGTATATGTACCACATCTTCTTGATCCAATCATCTACTTTTGGACATCTGGCTTGCTTCCATACTTTTGCTATTGTGAACAGTGCCACAATGAACACAGGGGTGCATGTATCCTTTTGGATTAGAGTTTTTGTGTCGTTTGGGTAGATTCCCAGAAGTGGTATTGCTGGGTCGTATGGAAGCTCCATTTTTAGCAGTTTGAGGAATCACCATACAGCTTTCTGTAGTGGTTGGACCAGTTCGCATTCCCACCAGCAGTAGAAGAGTTCCTATTTCTCTACATCCTTTCCAGCATTTGTTGTTGCCTGTATTTTTAATGTGTGCCATCCTCACAGGTGTGAGGTGGTATCTCATTGTGGTTTTGATTTGCATTTCTTTGATTATAAGTGATGTTGAACATTTTTTCATGTTCCTGTTGGCCATTTGCTTTTCTTCTTTGGAGAAGTGCCTTTTTAGCTCTTCTGCTCATTTTTTGACTGGATTATTGGCTTTGTTTTTGTTGAGTTGTGTGAATTCCTTGTAAATTTTTGTTATCAGTCCTTTATCGGATGTATTGTGTGCAAAAATCTTTTCCCAGTTGGCAGGGTGTCTGATAGTTTTGTTTAATGTCTCTTTTGCTGTACAGAAGCTTTTTTTTCTATGTAATCCCATCTGTTTATCTTGTCACTTCAAGGCAAGGATGTCCACTCTCACCATTGCTTTTCAATATAATACCGAAGTCTTAGCCAGAATAAGAAGACAAGAGAGAGACATTCAAGGGATCCAAGTAGGAAAAGAAGAAAGTAAACTGTCTCTATTTGCATACGATATGATAAAATATATACAAAACCCTAAAACTCCATAGAAAAACTAATAAAAATTATAGACCAGTTCAGTAAAGTAGCAGTATACAAAATCAACACACAAAAATCAGTAGCCTTCCTATATGCAAACACCCAATCTGAAGAAGAAGAAATTAAGAGAGTCATTCCCTTCAAAATCAAAACCAAAAAAAATCAAGTATATGGGAATAAATCTAACAAAAGACGTAAAGGACTTATACAAAGAAAACTATAAAACTTTGTTAAAAGAAATAGAAGAAGACACAAGAAAATGGAAAGACATCCCCTACTCATGAATTGGAAGGATTAACATTATCAAAATGGCAGTCCTATCAAAAGCAATTTACAGATTCAACGCTATTCCAATAAAAATCTCAATGACATTCTTCAAAGAAATAGGTCAAATACTGATGAAATTCATATGGAACCACAAAAAACCTGCATAGCTAAAGCCCTCCTGACTAAAAAGAAAGAAAACCGAGGAATTTCACTCCCTGATTCAAACTATACTACAAAGCCATAATAATTAAATAGCATGGTATTGGAACAAAAACAGATACAATGACAAATGGAACCGAATAGAATACCCAGAATTAAATCCACATATCTATGAAAAACTAATCTTTGACAAAGGAGCAAAGAAAATGCAGTGGAACAAGGACAGTCTATTCAATAAATGGTGCTGGGAAAACTGGACAGCTACATGCAAAAAAAATGAAGCTAGACTACTACCTCATAGCCTGCACAAAAGCCAACTCAAAATGGATAAAAGACCTGGATGTAAGACCTGAAACCATAAAATTTATAGAGGAAAATATAGGCAAAACTCTCACAACATACATCTCAGCAAAATCTTTAAAGACACATCCCACAAAACATTTAATATCTTATTGAAAACAGTAACTTTAATTGAAAGACAATTAAATCATTTTGATGAAATCATTTTGGAAATCATTTTGTTGAAAGGAAATTGAATTCTTATTCTGTGTGGAAATTTAGAGAATGATTGTCTCCTGTGGAGAAAAGAAAATAAATTATGTTTAAGCCAAAGTCTGAAATAACTAACTATAGAGATAAATATAATTTAGATAACTATAGTACTTGAGGTTTATTATTAATGTTTTATTAATGTTATTAATGAGGTAATATTATTGTTTTAGGAAAAATTGAGAATTTGTGGACATGCAAATTTGTGTTTCTTTAGGAGTTCAGATATTACTTTTACTTTGTCTAAGAGCTCCAACGTAACATAATAGCCAGCTGCTCCGATGTCACCAAATATGAGAATATTTGGTACATATGAGAAATTTGAGACTATGAAAAAAAAAAAACAGAATCCAGACATTAAAGTGAGCAAAGCTATTCCTGAGACCAAAGAAAGAAACTTCAGTAAATAGAGACACAAGCCATTAAGCCTTTTCATGGCAGAGTTGGTGGGGGGAGGTACTTCTCTGTTCAGTTAACATTCTGCAAGCCCTTTATTTGCTGCTGCCCTGGGGTCGTATTAGAATTATTTTTCCAGGGTTTTGCTTTAAAAAAAGAAGTCATTCTAATACCAGTATTGTCAAGTGCCATTTGTTGCTTGGACTGACTTTTCTAAAATGTGCTCTTCCCTTAAATATGTGTCTCTCTAGAATTTAAAAGCCCTGTACACAACAGGCCATGCTAATTTAACTAACTGAGATCATTCAGAATAAGTGAAGCATCTTTGAATAATGGGCTTATCAATGTAATTCATACTAGTCTCAAAAGTAAATTAGTAAAATCTCACTGGGACAACAAATAACATCTTTTCTATTAAGATTGCAATGGGTCATTCTTAAAGAAAAAAGAAACATTCTCACTTTGTCAATCTCAACTTTCCACTGAAATAACCCCAATCGAGGTCACCAAAGACCTGGACATTGCTCAGTCCATGGTTTTACTTGCACTGCTAAGAACCGCTGATCATGTTTCTTTCTTAAAATATTTTCTTCATGGGGCTTGAGACATCATTTTCTCTTGGGTCACCTTCTAGTCCACTGTCTTGTCAGGTTCGCTTTATCTCATGACTGCCAAGCCTTAAAACAACTCAGGGTTAGCCCTAAATCATTTTTCTATCTTTGTTTTTATTTACTTCCTTGGTAATACTATCTTCATTTGATTATGTAGTAGGGAACTTGAATTTAACCAAAATCAAATTACTGATCCTCCACTAACATCTTCCTTTCTTCCAGGGATAATCCTCCCCTTGTACAGATTTCTATATCTCAAGAACTTCTCTCTCTCTCTAGTTTGCCCAGGCAACAATCTTATCTCCTATTCTTGCCCTGACAACTCACATCCATCAGTCAATCCTGTTCACTTAACTTTGTTTTTTAGAAGATTTATTTCTATTTATGTATGCATACAGGAATTGGGGTGTAGGCCAGAGGTGTGGGCAGAGTGTGTGTGAGAGGATTCACCAGAGACAGAGTGGGGAGTATAACAGGCCAATCTACTGAAATAATACCACTGAGGGGAGTAGCAGGTAAGACAGGAGAGGCGTGCTGCACCATGTGGGTCAGCTCCCCGGCATGGGATCAAACTCATGCTGCAGTGGCTGTGGATAGTTTGACAGTGCTGATACTTAACTCCTTGTACCACCAGGGAGGTCACAACTTAACTTTAAAATACTATATATAAAAAAATCTGAATACCTTCATCACCTCCACTGCTATTATCTCAGTCCAGGCTTCCAGCATATCTTACCCTCTTTCCTCAGTTGTTTCAGTAATTTCCCATCTGGACCCTTTTCTTCCTTTTTTGTCCCTACAGATGGTCCTCAGCATAGAGGTCAGAGTGATCTATTTAAATTGCAGGTAGGATCAAGCCACTCTTTTGCTCAAAATTTTTAATAACTCCTTATCTCATTCAAAGTAAAATCCCAAACCAGTATGACTTAGAAGGTTCTATATAATCTTTCCCACAGCTTACAATTTTATCTCTTGCTCTCTGTCCCCCTTGTACACAATCTGCTCCAGCTATACCCACATTTTTTGGGGCAGTTACCTCTCTCTAACTTTTTATAGTTATTTGCTCAAATGTTTCCATTTTGGAAAAATTTTCCTTGACAACTCTTTTCCCTCATCCCAGGTGTTCCTATATCCTTTATCTACCTTCTTTTTTCCCATTGCACTTTCCACTACCACCTGACACAATATATATTCACTTGCTTATTCATTTATATTTGACCTTCCCATTAAAATATTAGCCCATACTCCAGATACTAGGCCTGGCTTCGATGGTTCCAACAAAACTTCTCACTTGCACACAATTAAAAAGCTCACACACGCACACAACTTACAAGCATAAGAGACCCAAGGTAGTGGTAAGAAATTCAAATAAGGAAGCAATTAGAGTTCAAAGATGTGAACCCAAGCATTTTCAGAGAGGATTTACTGATGGTGAAAAGAAAACTGAAAGGCAGAGTTTCATAGAGATCTTAGAAATCAGCCACTTTGACTCTGGAACCCAAGGGCTGAAATATGTCTTTGAGACTCTTTTGCAATCCCCTGGAAGCAGCTCAGATGCAAAGCTAAGGTTTGGAAGACTGGGATGTATGAAACTTTGGGACCAGGCATTCATCCCCTCCTTGAGAGAGGCTCTAATATAATTTCCCTTCCTCTGACTCTGGCTCAAAGACTCAGTTTGGAAGCAGAGGGTCTGAATGTTATTCTAGCCTGTAAAAACCCTTCCTCCTTGGTCCCAAACTGTTAATGTGTTATGTAGGGAAATGAAGTAAAATACTTTGTGAAGGAAATGGCATCATCAATATTCTCAAGCTATCACTAAATATATTTTTAATTTGTTCAGCTAACTATCAAAGATTGTAAAGCAAATGAAGATTCAAGACAAATGGCAAATAATGTAGTCCCTAACTACCTATCCACTTAGCATATGAAAAGACACTCAGTGTCATTAGTCATCAGATCTATAGTTGCCTACAAGTTTCGTCTTTTTTTTTTGACCCTTTGTTCAGTTTCTCTATATTCCTCTTATAAGTTATATCATTGATATTTTTCTTTTTCCTTCTAACTTATTTCACTGAGCATCATCCCTTCTAACTCCATCCACAGTGCAGCTAATGGCGTAAGTTCATCTTTTTTTATTACTGAGTAGTATTCCATTGTGTATATACACCACATTTTCTTGATCCAGTCGTCTGTTTGGGGGACTGTTTCCCCCAAACCATTTTGGTTGTTTCCATATCTTAGCTATTTCAGTTGGTTCTGCAATAATCACAGGAGTGCAGGTTTCCTTTTGAATTAATGTTTTTGTGTCGTTTCCTAGATGTGGAATTGCTGGGTCATATGGTAGATCCATTTTTAATAATTTGAGGATCCTCCACACAGCTTTCCATAGTGGTTGGGCCAGTTTGCATTACTACCAGCAATGTAAGAGGGTTCCTTTTTGTCCTAAGTGGTGATTGAATCTTTGAGAGAATGTTTTATATTCACTACAGGTCTCCTGTAATTTTAGAGTCTGGTGTGACCCATTCTGGGTGTTTAATGATGGCTACTGATGTGATGTGCTAGCTGAGAGGATTTAGCCTTCTCTCATTCTAGTCTCTGTTTTGCATCCAGTTCTTCTCCATGGTGTTCCTTCTTCCTGGACTGGGTCCCCCTTATTTCCTTATCTCCTACCCTCAGACCCATCAAATCCTACTCCTCTTCAGGTCTCTGGTTAAATATTATTTATCCAGAGTTCCTTTCCTTTTCCCCTTGAGAGACTCACCAATTATGTGATTTGCCCTTAGATTACTCTGAATTTATCTTTCTTTTTTTTTAAGTTTATTTATGCATACAAGAGCTGGGGTGTAGACCAGAGGTGTGGAGTAGTGAGTGGATTCACCAGAGACAGAGCAGGGAGCAGAACAGGCAGACTACTGAAATACACTACTGAGGGGAGCAACATGCGAGACAGGAGAGGTCTGCTGCGCCATGTGGGTAGCTCCCTGGCCGGGGATTGAACTGATAGCTTCATACTGCTGAGACTTAACCCCTTGTGCCACCAGAGAGGTCCTGAATTTATCTTTCTTAACAACACACAGATAATCACCAGGACTTCGCTAGGACCAGCACAGAGTCCTTCGTTTTATTGGATCTTGAAAGGCAGAGGTTCTTTGGCAGCCCTAAATGACTAATCTTGGCTTCTTAAAGAATGAAACTCTTGAGCTCAATTTATCTTGATGTAGAAAAATAAAGATATGTGACTCTCTTGCTGGTTACATCTTTTTGGTCTGAAATTAGTATATAATGGAGGCTTTCTATTGAAGTTTAAACAATAAAAGTCACAACAGGGGCTTTTTAAATATGGCTTAATACGGCCCAGAAAAGAATGCAGGCACTCAGATAAGCAACACAGACTATTCTGCAGAATCTCAGTGCTTCATTAAAACACTAGCATGTAGAAGGGAAATGAGTTACCTACAATTTAAACAGATCGAAGGGTGAGCTCTTTATTGTTGAAAAAATGATCAAGGTTATATTTGGAGATATGGAGGTTGCTATTTTATGATATAAAAAAAGAAATTCTGTCGTTCTACACTCAAGATTTCTCTCTCTGGGGACTGATTTACCTGCTTAGAGAGTAAGCCTGCTCCAGTTCTCAAACTCAAACTTGGAAGCAACTTCTCTTGAATGTTTCATGTTTGATACTTTGAACTATTCTAGGAGTTTGGGCTTTGAGTTTTTGTCTCTTATTCTTTTGGAAAAAAAACATTTTAATTGGTTTTCCATTCAGTAATCAGTTCCATATTTACAGAATTCTGCAATTCCAGAGAAAACTTCACATCCTAAGTGGTGAAGAAAGTGCATTAATTCTAAAAACTCTTTAGCAGCCTGCAGTCAGTTGCTATTAATAGTTTTTCTTCTTATATTAAAAAAATGCCTCTTTAAGGCAAAGCAGCATGTATCACTAATAATATACCTGGGTTTTATCTCCCTGCACTCTCTTGTCCAGTAACCCAGGCAAACTCTGGGTTCAAAATGTTCAAGAAACACAGAGGGCAGTAGTTACTGGAAAGACTTTATCACAGGCACAGGAAGCTAATTGTAACCCCCTTCTTGAATTTTTTTCATAAAATTCAAGAAGATTGAGACTCATCAAATTAAAAAATGAAAGGTAAAAAGGCTGGCTCTGGGAAGTTAGGGAAAGAACTATGACAACGTGGTTGTGGCCACCACTCTTGCCGCGGGATGATAAGCCAGTTTAGGATCTACCATATCCATTGACTAATTATGGAAGACTATACCAAAACAGAGAAAATTGGAGAAGGTACCTATGGAGTTGTATATAAAGGTAGGCACAAAACTACATGCCAAGTGGTAGCGATGAAGAAAATCAGACTAGAAAGTGAAGAAGAAGGGGTTCTTAGACTGCAATTCAGGAAATTTCCCTATTAAAAGAATTTTGTCATCCAAATGTAGTCAGTCTTCACGATGTGCTTATGCAAGATTCCAGGTTATATCTCATCTTTGAATTTCTTTCCATGGATCTCAAAAAATACTTGGATTCTATCCCTCCTGGTCAGTTAATGGATTCTTCACTTGTTAAGAGTTATTTGTACCAAATCCTACAAGGGATTGTGTTTTGTCACTCTAGAAGAGTTTTACACAGAGACTTAAAACTTCAAAATCTATTGATTGATGACAAAGGAACAATTAAATCGGCTCATTTTGGCCCTGCCAGAGCTTTTGGAATGCTTGTTAGAGTGTATACACATGAGCTAGTGACACTCTGTTATAGATCTCCAGAAGTACTGCTGGGGTCAGCTCGTTATTCAACCCCGGTTGGCATTTGGAGCATAGCCACAATATTTGTGGAATTAGCAACTAAGAAATCACTTTTCCATGGGATTCAGAAAGTATCTTTGAAGTAGTTGACAAAGAATGTGTTTTTTGAATGTTTGAAAGGCTAACCATAAAGCTATCTGGGATTCATCAGAGGGAATTCTGTGACCTTTTTTGTTGTTGTTGTTGTTATTGTAATCCGATGTATAATTGAATCAGTTGCAATCATTTATTGTTTTTTGCACATTTGATCAACTTTTCAGAATTAAATTGTTTACTTTTTTTTTTAAGATTTTATTTATATAAGCTGGGGTACAGGCCAGAGGCATGGGGCAGCGAGAGGGTTCACCAGAGACAGAGTGGGGAGCAGAACAGGCAGATCAGAAATACACTGCTGAGGGGAGCAGCGGGCGAGGCAGGAGAGGTCTGCCGCACCATGTGGGATTCTCCCAGGCTGGGCGTCGAACCCTCAGCTGACAGCTCCACAGCGCCACCAGGGAGGCCCCAGAATTAAATTGTTTAATGAAAAAAAAATGAAAGGAAATAACAAGAGCTGGACTTGTTACTCAAAATAAGGTATCTGGAGTTTTAGTATTGAATTTACCACTAGTCATCTTTGTGACCTCTGGCAAATCTCTGTATTTCTTCATGTCCTCATTCACGAAACAGAATGGCTTTATACAGTTAAAAATACATTTTTAAACTTTCAGAATTACTTTACTACAGTCATTTTTATTGGTAAAGCAGCTTAATAAAAATTAACATATATCAACTTGAACCTTTGGTGCCAGTCTTCTCTACTGTAACAATAAGATGATTATCATCTTCAGCAGCTGTATCATCTGTTTGGGAGGGTAAAAATTACCCCATGTGTTAGTTTTTCCATCCTTCCAGTGGGGACCATTTTTATCCCCATTTTACAGATAAGAAAGCTGAGTTTCAATGAGGGCAGATACCTTGCCCTGTCATGCAGTTAGTGGTGGAGTCTAGTGCACAAATGTTTAATCCCCATGACTATAACTCGCTAGTCATTGTGAAGCACACCTGGAAGTCAATGGCAGTGTCCACCGGCGCATATGGTCTCTTCACCCATTGTGACTAAGAGGCATTATTGTACTTTGAAACGAATGAACAACTCTTCCAAGTTTGCTCACTAGGTTAAGGTGACGTATGAAAACAGTCATTGTGAATCACAAAAGAAACAGGGAGAATTAAGCTAATGGTGAAACACACCTGCCAAACACCGAAAAGACAAGCAGCTTTCAGGAATCCGTGACCTGGCAACTCGGGGCAGCGTGACTGCTGGACTCCAAGGACCAGACCTCTTGGGCTTGACTGGCAGCTGCGATTGAGGAAGGTCAGGCTCCAAGATGAGCTGGATCCTGCCCATTGCACTTCAGAGAGACCCTTCAGAGAAGCTGAACCTGATGGACTCTGAACACTGCTTGAGATTTTTTTTTTTCTCTTCCTGGCAACCAAATTAGAACTGCACCTAGGGATTTATCCACCCTTTTGCTGATCTCGATGTGAACACTGTGCAATGAAATCCCTGTACACAGCACTGACTCTATCTCCAAGGGTGCTGCTTAAAATGTGGTTGAGCACAAATGGAACACATCAAGTCTTGTTGAAGTCAGCATACAGAATTAATCTCTCAAAGTAATGAGAGAATTAGCCTCATTCTATAAGATAAATAAATGCAAAGTATGGTAAAGTCGGCGATGGTCAGCTCAGCTGCTTTATGAAGGAGACATCTTGGGAAAAGGATCTTGTGTGCTTAAGACACATGTTTATGGTACTTAATATCTGGTGATTATAAGGTTGCTTTGGGTTTCTTTCTTAAAATATGTCTAATACATGAGGTTTTTAACCTGCAACTATTCAATGTTAGTACTTTTTAACCTTGGGAATGGTAGAAATTTAAAGTGTATTGGCATTTTTTGTTGTTGACTCTTGAAAGCAGATTATTTAAGTAAATATAAAATTAGGAATCACCTCAATATTTAAGAGTAATATGAAATAAGACTCTCTGCTTTCCAGCCCACCTCTAATTTTATTTTTACCTTGACTCTGAATTTCATGCTTTGATTTTTATTTTTCTAAGTGTGGTCCATGAGCCACTTGCTTGTTAAAAGTTGTCTTAAAGTTTGGGAAAGTTAGATCAGAGAACATTTCTCCCTTGTACCTAATAAACTTGGGGAAAAATTATTTTTCAAATGGTCAAAATTTTATGAGCTGCAGTCAGAATTTAAAAAGAATAAAACTTATGTAGTGAAGTCTGCAAAGTGGCTTTTCACCTTGCTTAAGAGAACTGTAGAAAGGTGAGCCAACTGCATCTGATGTCTGGAATTCATGCTTTTTTAAAAAAGAGTTATTTATTTATGCATACAAGAGTTGGGGTATAGGTCAGAGGTGGGGGGGGAGGATTCACCAGAGACAGAGTGGGGAGCAGAACAGGGAGGTTGACTGAAATACACTGCTGAGGGGAGCAGCGGGCAAGACAGGAGAGGTCTGCTGCACCATGGGGGAAGCTCCTTGGCTGGGATTGAACTAGTGCTGCAGTGGCTGCAGATAGCTTCATAGAGCTGAGACTTAACCCCTTGCCCCACCAAGGAGACCCCCGGAATTCATGCTTTTGAAGAGAAGGGTGAGTCGGTGGGAAACTCCAAGCATAAAAGCGACTCAGCACCACTGTAGATCCTGGCCATGGCAAGAGAAGTTGACAGAGCGAGTCATTCTCTAAGGTCATTACTAAGTTGGAGGAACCAGCCAGAACCTTGAATTAGGAAATGCTTGCCCTTGTTGGGCAGACGGGCCCTGGCAAAGGATATTTGCTGGGACTCAGAAGGCAACACAGTTCAGGAGCCCAAACAAGTCTGCAGACTGCTCCAGAGGGTCTCTTTTCCTTTCCTCCAGTGGGAAAAGCAATTACAAAATGACATCCAGCTCCCATGTTTTTGCCCGCAGGGGTGATAAATGGGATGAATAATTTCCAGGGAAGGCAAGAAGGTCAAGAAGAACTATGGAAGTTGTACAGAACTGTCTAACTGTAGTTTGAGCAAAATAAAAATAAATGGCAGGTCAACCTCATGAATATGACAAGGGGTGGGGTCGGGAAGGGAGGCAGAGAGAGCGAGAAGCAGACCCAAGGGAAAGAATATGGAAGAAAACAAACCCCACAAAGTAGAAGACTTGCCCACAATTGCCTGTCCTAAAGAAAAACTATACGTTATCAGGAAAATAAGTCAAAGACAAAACACTGAAACAAACAAAAGGAGATGAAAGAGAAATTGCAAAGCTCAGAAAACCAGTTGGAACCAAAATAACGTTATTACAGATCTAGCAAATAAATTAGAAATCAAGGAACAGTTTAGATGCAATTGAAGAGCTACTAGCTTTAAAGAAAGGCATAAAATAATCACTGTAAACATAGCATAAAATTACAAAAATAGAATAAACAATTTGAGACCAAACAGAAGTGCTCAGTTCTAAATAATATAAAATACCAATAACTATTGTCCCTGAATTACCATATTCAACAATAGAAGATAAAAGCTGTATAGAAATCTAATGATGGAAAATTTCCCTGAAGTAACAGAAAGGAATCTGCTATTGAAAGGTTACACCATATACCCTGAAACTGTTTGATTGAGAACAATAGACATTGATTAAGATTTTTAACTTTAGGGATAAAGAAAGATCTGACACAGGCTAGAATAAAAAGCAGGACACCTACCAGAAAGAGAGGTCAGACTGACCTCTTACTTCTCCACAGAAGATACATGAACATTAGCACAAGTTTCTGTGAGAAAGAAAATGAAACCCAGTGATATTATATCAGCCACATTATTGTGCAAGTTGCAAGGGAAAAAACAGACATTTTAAACATACAGTAAAATAACCAAAGGTGAAGGAAGAGAGGAAAGGAGACAGACAGTATCCATTTTAAAGACACACACACACTTCTTAAAAAGTCAAATCAAGTCAATTAAAAGAGCAGTGAAATCACTAGTTTTCTATCAACTTTAAAAAAATCAGTTATAAATTTTATTTTTCAAGTTTTGCTGAGAAGCTGAGCTGTGGAAATTCATCACTGTGTAAGCTGAAGGTATGCAGTGGGATGGTTCCATTTATGTCTCTTGTGACATGATCTATCACTTTTTTTCTGAATGTTTCAATTCCTGAAGAGTCAAGAATTAACCCTTCAAATTTCAAAGGAAACCTCCTTTGAAGCATCAAGAAGAAGGAGAATTGAAATGGACAAAATAGAAACACAAACAGAAAAGTCAAGCTGTTGAGCTGAAGATTTTGTGCCTGGCCAACCTCCCTGTGCTTCAGAGCCTTATTGGCAAAGCTGAAATAGTATCGTGGGTTTATACAGTTTGCAGTCTTTGTGTCTGCTTTCACTCAGCAGGATGCTTTTGAGATTCATCTAAATTATTGTTTGCATCAGAAGGTATGAAAAACAACATCTTTTATTATTCCTTTTACTGCTGAGTAGTGTTCCATTACATGGACCTAGGAACACTTGTTTATACATTTACCAGCAGATTCATTGGGTTGTTTCCAGGCATCACTATGGTGAATAAAGCTGCCTTGAATATCTAAGTACAAGTTTTTGTGGGAACACATGTTTTCATTTCTTTTGGGTAAATTTAGTAGCAGGATTGCTAATTCTTATGGTAAATGTAAGTTTAACTTTTAGGGAACTGCCAAATTGTTTTTCAAAGTGACTGTACTGTTTTGCATTCCTTCCAACAATGTATGAGACTTGTGGTTGCTCTGTCTCCCTGTCAACACTGGCTATAGCATTGTTTTTAAACTGTACTGTTTTTGTTTGTTTGTTTGATTGATTGATTTCCCTAGTACCTAATGATGTTGAGTATCTTATCATTCATAACTTTTCTTTAGTGCAAATCTTTACCCATTTTTTAAGTCAGGTTTCTTGTGTTCTTATTAAGTTGTAAATGTTGCTATGTCTACTAGGGTATTTAGGTTAGTTTCCATTGCTGTGTCTCAAGTTCACTGATTTTTTACTCTACAGTGTTGAAGTTGTTGCTAATCTCTTTTATTGTATATTTATTTTGTAACTGGAAGACCGGAGTTCAGGCCACCTGCCACCACTAAATGCCAATAGAGACAGGAATTGAACCTTTAAGGTGCACTTTAATCAGAAAGCCAGTAATCTGGAAGAAGGGGGATTAACACCCTAAAGAAACCACCATAACATTTCACTTCCAGCTGGCTTTTTATAGTGAGTTGAACAAAAACTGTTCAGCAGTAAGCAGGCCTTCACCACTCTGGGGAGCTCATGATGTCCAGCTCCTGGAGCTCTTTATCGCTCTCCTGGACACCTGGCTTCAGGCTCTCCCACTGTGCTGAGGCTGGTCTTCAGATAGCACTGCTCCCTGTACTCTTCTAGACGTGTCCTTGGGCTGGAAAATTAACTCAGAGCAGACAGGCCATAAACAATGTGTGTGTGGTCACATGTGCGCAGATTTCCTACTATACAATGCATAGTGTCTTACCCAATCTCTTTCCCCTCCCTACCCCCTATCAATTTCAGAGATTATTCTTATTTTCTAAAAGTTCCATGGATGTTTTGTCATATATGCCTCTCCTGATCATTCTTATGTTTTCCTCTCTATGTTCTTGAATACATGGAGCATATTTTTAGTTTTTTAAAGATTTCTTATCTGCTAATTCCATGATCACTTTAATTTTTGGCTCTATTTCTAATGATTGGTTCCCTCCCTCTCACTCACGGATCTTATTTTCCTGCTCCTTTGCATGACTGTTAATTTTGTTATTGAAATCTGGACATGGGGCAGTTTACTTTGCGGCATGTTGTATGCCTTGCAGAGTACTGGACTTTTCTTCTGACTTGTAGCTAAGTTACTTGGATTTATATGGTTTGTTTTAGGATTTGCTATAAAGCTTTGTTAAGATGGAGCGAGTATGGCCCTACTGCCAAGAAGGCAATACCCTTCTCAGGTTATTGCACAACCAGGTCTTTTGTATTTGAGATCTTTTCACTGTGGCTGGTGGGAAGATAAACTATTTCCAGTGCTGTGTCAACTGCAGGCAGTTTGGCGTAGGGCTTTCTCGGGCTTCTTTCCCTGGCTTCACGTAGTGTTCCCTTATAAATGTTCAGCTGAAGTCTTCAGAACTCTCTTTCTCTCTTGCTCCCACCTTTCTGAGGAAAAGTCTGACTGTTGTGCTTTGTTTAGGTCATTTCTTCCTGTACGGTAACCTGCAAATTTCTTCCAGGTAGAAAACAAAGACAATTGTAAGGCTCATCTCAATTTCCTTCTTTCAGGGATTACAGTCCTATATTCATTGCCTGTTGTCCAGTGTCTGAAACTACTTCATCATGCAGCTTGTTTGACTTTCTTTTTTTTTTTTTATTGTTATTTATGTCTTTTACATTTTGTATTCCCCTTGGGCAGCCCACCAGCAATTCACCCGTGATCCATCTCCATGGTCCCCTGTATTCTCCTCTCTTCCGATTTGTGCCCTTACCCTCCCCTCCCCCCACCCCACCCCACTGCTGAGTGTCTCTCTCCCATCCAGCCTCCCTATAGTGCTGTTATAAGTGAAACCATTCGATATTTTTCTTTTTCTTTCTGGCTTATTTCACTGAGTATTATTCCCTCTAATTCCATCCATGTCGCTGCAAATTGTTTTACTTTCTAATTGATTAAGACCAAAAGATAAATTCTGTCCCTATAACTTAATCATGGCCAGAGGTGGAATTTCATACACAATAACTTGTCCACATTTAATCCCTCAACTTTAGACACACAAATGTGCAATTTCTGTTTTCTGGATTTTAATGGATAAAAATAAGGCTGTCATAATTTTGGACAGACCAAGATGCTGAAAGGGGAGCGCTGATGAAACTTTTCTCAGAATAACCCAAAGATTCTGCTCTCTGAATCCAACACCTCTCCAGACCAACATAAAAAATGGTTTAGTGATGTTGATGAGTATGGTGCAGCGGCTCCTTTTATGTATAGGAAGAACACTGAAGGATGAGAGGAGTGCAGGACAAGGATCTGCTGTGGATTTACTTTGTTTCTAGGAATAAACCAATGTTGCTATTATCAGATTTGTTAGAGGGATGGTAAGAGCAGAAGAGGTAGGAGACCCTAACATTGGGCACCTGTGACAATCTGTGGAGGTTGGCAAAGGTTAAGTCAGGGCCCACTACTTACCTCTTTGACTTTTTATTGTTTTTAATCAGATAAACTCCTTTCTTGTGTTGAAAGCTAGGACCAGGTACAAAGGATGCCAGTATCAATGAGTGCATGGAGGGGAAAAGGAGACACTAGCATCCTCAGTTCATTCTCATCAGCAATTCTGGAGATGCCTTACAGCAACTACCAGGTCCTGGTTGCTACAGACTGGATTTGCAGCTTTTTATTATAATCACCCCATTTTCACTTCAGAGAATATTTTAACTGAGTGGTTTGACTTATTTGAAGTTGTCAAAATTTATAGAACAGCAGAGTAACTTTAAGGATTTTGGAATGGTGTCTCAAAATAGAGCTGAAAAAAAAGGAGAAGTAGAATATGTACTGGTTTTAAAATCCACTTGGCGCAAGGGAAATTTACAGCTTGAGCAGTTTTCTGGACTCTCCCAGTATCACTGCTGATTCTGCACTTTGAAGGATAGGTTGTCATTTCATTGTTGCCAGGTTGTCCATTTTAAATGATCTCTTCTGATCAAAATACTCTTGGTAAAGAAAACTTTGGGTTAAATTCTTTTACCAAATCAGTGTTCATGTCATACTACAAGATGAAATTTGCCGCATCAATAGTATTTTGGGAAAACCAGCTACAGTTGATAATGAAGTGCCCTAAGTCCTTATAAAGGTATGAGAGTTGCATTGCACCAGAAAGCTGTTCATCTCCATCTTTGTAATATTTCCAAACAGGGCCATCTAGTGGAATTCGCTAGCGATATTCTTTATATTCAAAACCTTTATATATCCTTCCCAGTGCCTCTTGATCTAAATTAACTTTGCTCAGAAATAAATATCTTCCCACTCAAATTCCTGTACTGATTAATTTGAGAAGACCATAATCGGTAGATACACTTTCAATTAAATTTCCGAAAATTTTGGGTTGTTTACTTTCCTGCCTCCTTTCACACTGACTCCCTCTCCACCATGAAATCTCACTGGAGAATTAAATGCATATGTGAGACAATCTGAGAATCATGAGGCTGTCCATGATACAAAATCAAGATTTTGTAAAGATGGAACAGACTGTACATGACCCATCAAAAACATTGTGGGAATTGTGTAAAGTGTCCAAGGATGCTTCCTTGGAATGGTTGGAGAGAACAGACCTGTCAGGAAGTGTGTGTGAGTGCACACACGCATTGATGACCACATTAGCGGTAGGAAATTATTTTGTAGCCTGAATTTTGTACTCTGATTTTTCATCTAGAATTGTGTGTGTCTTTAGCTGGATTTATTCTCCCTCTATAAATATCTCCCTAGCCAAATGAAATAGAGGGTTTGGTCACCAAACTCATTTCGTTCTCTTCCAGGAAATAGTTAAATTACATTTCACAGTAGTTAGGTGGGTTCTTATGATGGAGTTCTGGCAAGTGAGTTGTGTGTGAAAGAGACACACACATTTTGCAGTTCTGCTTCTAAAATACCCTGCATTACCCTTCATATTTCTTTTTGTGTCCCCTCCCAACTGCCCATCTGGTGGATGTCCTTGCCCAGACTGACCACAGGAGCCTTTATCAGACTAGGTCCTTCAATGCCAATGTGGAGTCTACCACTCGCCCCGCATTTCCATCGCCTACAACAAGCTATGATGCATATGTGAATATGCCTTAATCATTTTAAGCGGATGAAATCTGGGGATTGTTTATTAATTACCCTTATTAACACTGGAGAAAATAAACAAGTGAAAGAAAAGAACAAGGATGATTTGAGAGGAAGACAATTAGGTCCAAATTTCCTTCAGAGGTATTTGTGAGTATTCTGACTCTTTTCTTCAGTTTCAGGTAAGAACCTATGGGATGAATTTGAGACCATCAAGCAGAAAAACTGGAAGTAAAACCACAGAGTGTGAGCTTATGGGGTCAGAAGGCAGCACATTCGTCCTCGGTGCTGATCTGGCTCCAAAGTGACCCAAGGCTTAGCTGGAGTTCATAATGGGCATGAAGGGGAAGTCAAAAGAGTGGGTGAGTTTCTTCCTTTTGTCTGTGCCTTAAGAGCTTGTTTTTGTGAACTTTTTGGGCTTCACCATGCAGAAGGAATGTTATTGGAATGCCCTATGGTAGCCAGTCAAAAACTGACTCGGGGGCCCCCCTGGTGGCGCAGCGGTTAAGCACTGCGCTGTGGCGCTGCTAGCAGTGGTGATGAGAGTTCGATGCCTGGCTGGGGAGATTCCATGGCGCGGCAGACCCTTCTTGCCTCACCTGCTGCTCCCCTCAGCAGTGTATTTCCATCCATCTGCCTGTTCTGCTCCCCACTCTTGTCTCTGGTGAACTCTCTCGCTGCCCCATACCTCTGGCCTATACCCCAGCTTGTATGCATAAGTAAATAAATCTTTAAAAAATGCTAAAAAAAAAAAAAAACTGACTGGGGACCAAAATCTTTTTTTTTTGTCCCCAAATCCCTGTTTGTATATGACTGTTCCAACTTTCTGAGGAACTTCTCAAATGGTCAGGACTTATGATAAGTCTCTCTGGGTCTCCACCCAGCCAGAGGATGGATGCATGTACCTGTATGGAGGCAGGCAGCAAAACAGACTATGGATTCAAGTTCTGGGGAAAAGGGGAGAAATGTATGATTCCCTGTGCTTTGTAGCAATGATTTGAAAAAAGCAGGGCCCTCATAATTACGACCTTTTCTTTTTGACTATTCTTTGGGAATTGAATTGCCTGGATCTTGTGGGAGCTGCTGTTTCTTTGGTTAATCCATAAAGAGGCTTATTGATTTGAGTTGGCTAGTTAGGTTATTAATGATCTGACAATAATCCATTGAATTGGGAAAACTTCTAAACTGAAAATTTTTAAATAAATCTTGATCTAAATAATAGTGTTATTAATCAACCTATAGAAATTGAATTGGAAAAAAGGGTATTGATTGGATGCTTTATACAGCTTTTTTAAGGGACTCTGCATTAAACCTAAAAGCTCTAGCATATAAGGATCTTTTCACTCCCATCTTAAGTTGGAATTATCCCTGAGATAAAAGCATATGAAAAAAATGAACTCTCACCTCAATTCCTGGTTGCAAACTCAGTCTGTCGTCTGGTCCCGCATTCTGATTAGCCTTCTGCCCCATGCCACCTGGAGTCTATGGCCTCAATTTCACATCTGCCCAACAAGTGCACTCTTCTAGAGGTCAATTACTGGCTTTTCAAAAATAACTGGAGGTATAACAACCCTCGTTACACAGATCCTAAGTTGAAGAGATAAGTTTATAGACAAAAGATGCCCTCTTACCTATTCCTTTGCCCTCTTCTTTTTCCTGGCACTATACCTTGGCTCCTTCAAAGTTTTGTAGCCTGGTTACTGAGACCTTATATAAAACCCACTTAATTGTATTTATAACTTTGGAGCAAGTTAGAGTGCCCTCTCGTGGGAACATCTAGTGGTTCTCTAGTTACTGCCAACCGTCGGAATTGAGCTCACATTTCCCAGGTGTGTTGAGCTAACAGGCCCTCCCACTGTGCTTTACTTTTATTCACTTCATCTTCCTAGGTTTCACAGTCTTAGGTAGATGGACAGGGGTAGAAATTTGGTAGGCAGTGGTCAGTTGTACTTCTCCAAAAGCATATTTTCCAAAACGATGGATTTTGTTTTTCTTTTTCTTTTTAAATGTGGTGGTGGTGGGAACTGGAAAAAGGGCAGTGATTACCAGAGTAAGTCAGTATGAAGGCCTCAAATTCAATAAATTGCTAGGTGTCTTCAACTCTACTGACAAAGGAAACATTTACTTGAGTTATGTCTCAGTGAAGACCTAAGTACAGTGCTTGCTGGGATGGTGAGGTTCTTAGGGACTTACTCTCACTTGAGTATCAACTGTTTGGATCTGTCATAACAGGATTGAGAGCTCTAGTCTAAGGAGGCCAAAGAATTTCAGTCCAAAATGTAGCTATTATAGAACAGAATGGTGGTAAATCATAGCTTAAATGGACAGTTTACATACTATTGTACTTCAAGGCACAGATCTGTAAAAACTGTTTTTTAAACTTATTTTTTGGAATAATTTCAAATATATACAAAATATTGCATGAGAGAAATATAATTAACCTTTTATAATTTTTTTAAGGATTTCCTTTTTTTTAAGATTTATTTATTTATTTTTGCATACAAGCTGGGGTGCAAGCCAGAGGTGTGAGGCATTGAGAGGGTTCACAGAGATAGAGTGGGGAGAGGTCTGCTGTGCCATATGTAATTCTCCCCAGCTGGGCATTGAACTCAGCCGACAGCTCCCGCTGCGCCACCAGGGAGGCCCTAACTAACCTTCTTTTATCTACTGAACAATGTAAACAAATACCAACTCATTACTAATTTTATTTCCACCTTACCTCGCCAACTATTTACAAGTAAATTTTAAATATCATATCTTTTCATCCATAAATGTTTCAGAAGTTATCTCTAAAAGATAATAACTTGGCTTTAAAAAATAACCACAATATTATCACATACAAAATATTAATGTGTATCCCTTAATATAAAAGATCAAGGACAGAAAATGAAAAACAAAACAAACAAAAAGATCAAGGTAGTGTTCAGCTTTCCCTCATTACCTCTTTAAAAAACAATTTTTAGGAGAAGTTTTATAGATTTGCAGTAAAATAAGAAATAGAGATATTTCCATAAAATCCCAGCTCTCACACATATATAGCCTTCTCCATTATCAACAGCAGTCAGCAGAATGTGGTGGAAACAACCACAGAATAGTGATGGAAAGAAAACAAGGATTAACATCATAAACACCAAGTCGATAGCACCTAACGATTCCCTCTTGGGGTTGCACATTCAATGGATTTGGACAAATGTATATTAACATATATTTATCATTAAGTACGTACAGAACATTTTCAAAGCCCTGAAATCTTCTGTGCTGTGTGTCTTCATTTTCCCACCAATACCATCCTGGCAAACACTCCTCTTTTTTTGTCCCCAGTTTTGCCTTTTGCAGAATTTTATGTTTGTACTCATACAGTAGGTTTCCTGACTTGTTTTTTTTTTCACTTAGTAATATATATTTAAGCTTATTCTGTGTATTTTTATGGTTTTATAGCTATTTCTTTTTAGCTCTGAATGATAGCCCATTGTTTGGATGCAGCAACTTTTTCACTTACCTACTGAAGAACATCTTGGTGGCTTCCAAGTTTTGACAATTATGAATAAAGTTGCTGTAACCATCCGTGTACAGGTTTTTGTGTCAACCTAAGTTTTCAACTCCTTTGGGTAAATACCAAATGACAAAATTGATGGAATGTTTGGTAAACAACTTATATGAGACAACTTCATAAGACTTCTTCATAAGACAACTTCATAAGAAACTGTCAGTAGTCTTCCAAAGTGTCTGTACCATTTTGTGTTCCCACCAGTAATGTATAAAAGTTCCTGTTGTTACACATTCTTCCCAACATTTAGTGTTATCAGTATTCCAGATTTTGGTCATATTAATATGTGTATAATCTCATTTCATTTTTTCCCATTTCCCTGATGATACATAATGTCATCTTTCCATATTCTAACTTGACACCTCTGTATCTTCTTTGGTGAGGCATCTATTAACGTCTTTGGCCTATTTTAAAATCAGGTTGTTTGTTTTCTTATTGTAGAGTTATCACTGTCTCAATCTATGGGTTCTCTCCCTTGCCTCCATTCTTTTTTTCTTCTCAGTATATTTTTGTTTGAAAATATAGTCCTGAGTAATTTGTCTGTTTATACAACGTGGATTTTTCTGAATGCATTATTTTGGTGTTGTGTCTAGAGTTCTTTCCCCTGCAGTTCCTTCAAAGGAGTAGTTAGGTCTAGAAACTTGATCATATTCATGTCGATTTTTCCTTTGGCAAGGCTTCTTTACAGGCAGTGAGACAGCCTGCCACCAGGAGGCACAGTTGCTCTCCTTGAGATGTCAGCAGCTATCACTGAATGGAATCATTACCACAGGAATGACTTCAGAACGGTAGTATTATAACTCACCCATCCCTTCTTTTATTAGTCTTTTATGATTCTTTGAAGAATCTTCCCTCATCAACTATTTGTTACTCTAGGATGCAATTTGTATTTTTCCTTTACTTACCACTTTTTAAAATATGAGTTTGTTCCCTAACACCAACTAAATGTGACTGATGAGATTTTTAAAAATAAGTATTAACTCATGTATGTGAAGGAATTTGATATTTTTCATTCCACCAAAGTTACTTTATTTGTTGATGCTTAAATTGTTCAACCTTTGACCCATGGAAGTCTATTCAAGTTGGCTCCTAATCCTTTTGACATGACCATACAAGCCTTTAAAAATTTCCCTGCTGGAAAATTCGATGGCTACGAATAAAAGAATAAAGTTGGGTCACTCCCTATCTCCATACACAAAAATAAACTCAAAATTAATTAAAGACTTAGATAAAAGACACAAGATACATAGAAGAGAACATTGTGATGTTACATTACATAAATGATAAAAATATTTTTGAAGACTGGACCCTGTATGCCAAGGGGAATAAAAGCAAAAATAAACAATTGGGATTACCCCCAAATAAAAAGAAGATATAAGTAGATTAAAAAGATATCCTTTTTTACCTGAATGGTGGAAAATATTCACGCATAACACAACTGACAATGGCTTAATATCCAAGATACACAAAAAAATATTCAACTTAATAACAAAAAAATGAAAAGCCCAATAAATTGGCAACAGATATGGACAGACAGTTCACCAAAGAGTATATCCAGAAGGCCAATAGGTACATGGAAAATGTTCGTCACTGCTTTTAATAAGGGAGATGTAGATCAAAACCACAATGAGTTATCATCTAACACCTGTAAGAAGGGTACATATTAAAAAAGACTCCCAACAACAAGTGCTGGAGAGGATGTGGAGAAAGAGAAATCCTGTTCTGCTGTTGGTGAGAATGGACACGGGTGAAAGTAATTTTAAGAAACTAAAAATGGACATGCCATATGATCCAGCAATCCCATTTCTAAGCAACTACCCAGAGAACATGAAACCTTCAGGTCAAAAATGTATATGCTCTAAAATGTCTACTACAGCATTATTTACAGTAGCTACTAAAGTAGCAACCTAAATGTTCACTGATAGAGGACTGGATTAGATGATGTAGCATATCCACAATGGAATACGATTCAGAAGAAATGTTAACCATTCACAGCAAAACAGAAGGAGCTCAAAGGAATTATATATAGTAAGCAAATGCGAATGACAAAGACAAATATCGTACATTTATACACATATGAGGAAAGTAAGGAATCATAGCAGGTGAATCAACAAAACAAAATATTTATAAAAACTAGTGGAGCTAATAAATGAAGTGAGGTGTCTGAGTTCAGAGGGAGAGGCAAGGGAGAAAGGGTCAAAGGGGTATAAAGGGTGGTAGTGGGAAAAAATGATTTGTAAAATAGAAGAAATATAAGGCACTATATTCATGAAGGCTTCATCTTCAGAATCTAGTGATCTTTCGATGGCCCCACCTCCATAACCAAGTTCAGATGCTTGAGAACCAGAGAGCTGATGGAGTAGTTCCAGTTGAAAGGTCAACAGTATCAAAGCCACCCAAGATCTGATGTTTTGGTCTGAGATAAAACACAGGAAAAAGTTTATGTCCCAACTTGAAGTCAGTAAGGCAAGAAGATTTCCCTTTCCCTCAGAGGGAAAAATTCACTTTTTGTTCAATTTAAGCCTTCAGCCACACACATTAGGAAAGGCAGTCTGCTTTACTCAGTCTAGATGTAATTGTTAATCTCATCCAGAAACACTCCACAGGAATATCCAGAATAATGTTTGACTAAATATCTGGGCACCCAGCAGTCACAGGAAACTATTAATAGTACAGGTTTCATGTGCCAGTGTAGGCAGTGCTGTCTTTGTCCTGAGAACAGTGAAGAGCCACAGAGAGAAAACAAGACAAAATGAAACAAAACTCCCTACCTTCTGATAAAACAAGATGTTCCAGACTTCTTCTTTTTAACATATCCTATTCTGAACTGAATTTGTTACATCTCCAGTCAATGATTTTCAAGCAGAGACATGTGGACTCCTGGGAGTCCTTGTGATCCCTTCATGGGGACTGTGAGACCCCCCCTCCCCCAGAGGGACTATATCATTTTCATAGTAATACCAAGATGTTCTTTGCCATTTTTAAAAAAGATTTATTTATTTATGCATACAAGAGCTGGGGTATAGGTCAGAGGTACAGGGGGTGAGAGGATTCACCAGACAGAGTGGGGAGCAGAACAGTTCTTTGCCATTTTTAATTCTCATTCCCTCACAAATATTTATGGAGTTTTGCAAAACTTACCTGGTATTATGCATTATGCATGATCTGATGAAATGCAGAAATGGCTATAAGATTTATTTCTTCATTTATTAAGTCAGACATTAAAGAAATTTGTAAAATTATTAGATAATGACACTCTTCTTACTAAATAAATTTTGTCAATGGATATTTCATTATTTTAAAAATCTGCCTTAATTTCTATTGTGGTAAACATCGATATAACCCACATAAACATAAGCTTTGGGGTCCTCAATCTTTAAGTTTAAAGAGGTTTGGGGAGCAAATATTTGAGAATTGCTGCTCTAAGTTATCCTGATTCCTTTTAATGGAAAATGATATTTCTTGAGCATAATTCAGGAGCTAGAGATGTTCGTGATTACTGGTTTGTCCATTGTTTTTAGGCCATTTTTTTAAAAGATTAAAAAAATTTATTTATGTATACCAGAACTGGGCTGTAGGCCAGAGGTGCGGAGGTGGGGGGACATGAGAAGATTCACCAGAAACAGAGTGGGGAGCAGAACAGGCAGGGAGGTAGGGAGCAGAACAGCAGTGTATTTCAGTATATTTCAGTATATTTCAGTATAATACACTGCTGAGGGGAGCAGTGGGTGACACAGGAGAGGTCTGCTGTGCCATGTGGGTCAGCTCCCTGGCCTGGGATCGAACTTGTGATGCAGTGGCTGGTGATAGCTTGATAGTGCTGAAACTTAACCCCTGTGCCACCGGGGAGGTATTTTTAGGCCATTTTAATGGGCAGAACTAAGATAAAATTGTGTGTGTGTGTGTGTGTGTGTGTGTGTGTGTGTATAATTATGTGTGTGTGTGTATACTTGATACACCATGAATTGACACTGATTCTTTCCATTCAGATATAGGATTATGAGTTTCACTTAAACTCATACAATTAACATTTGTATCTTCCTTCTCGCATCATAAAAATCTCAGCATAAACATTTTAGTATTAGATTAACAATACCACCATTACCATCACTACAAACAATACTACATGAAACAGTTTAAGGTTTTTTTGCAGTTCATTTTGTTTTTGCGGCATACCTCTATGGAGGTACAATAATTAGATGGTTTAAAGTTATTTGCAATGGTATGTGTTTTCAAGATTATGCCACTAAGCAAGTTAGAGCCATGTGTTTTTACTTTAGATTTTTGGAGGATACTTTTGTAATTTACTTTGTTTTGAAATGATATGAAATATTTATAGAGTTAAAGCTATTGTATAAGATATATTCAGAGAAGTGTAGTTTCCATTCTATTCCCATCCTCCCTATATAATGTTACACAGGTAACATTTTGAAAGTCCATTAGTTTTCTTTTCTATTATTTTAAAAATTTAAGCAAACATTTATATATATCTAGTATTAATACCATCCGCCCCTTTTTTGGAGAGAAGGCAGCATATAAATTTCTCTCTACTTATTTTTCTTTTTAATATATTCTGGAGATCACCACACATTTGTATATAGAGCACTTCCTTTTTTGTCTTTTTTTTTAGCACCTTTATTTAAGTATAATTGATATACCTCAGGTTGCACCTACTTACTGTATACAATTTGATGAATTCGGACATAGGCATAAGTAGGCACCACAATTAAAGTAGTAAACAATTCCATCACCTCTAAAAATGTATGGCTCCCCCTCCATTTCTTTGTTGTAAGAACAATTAGCAGAGCTCAATCTTAACTCTTCATACTTTCTACAGTGCTGTTAGTGCTCCACTGAAGTACTGTACCATAATATAGTCAACCTGTCCTTTAAGGAATTTTTAGGTAATTTTTAGTATTTTATTATGCACAGTGCTACAGTAAATAATCATGCACATTCCTTTCCTATTTTTACCACTTTAAAACAGAGTCTAAAAGTGAATGCAGGAGCGATAAGAATGCGTCTGTGTAATTTTACTAGATACTAAGCTACTCTTTTTACTTTCCCCATACAGCTGCTCAAGGTCACTTTACCAGCCACTGACAAGTTTGTCATTTAAACTTGTAAGAACACCTGAGAAAAGAAAGCGAACATTGTACAAAAATGAACAATGATGTAAAACATATATAAATAAATAATTAAAAATAAATAAATGTACTTGTTTGAACCTGAAAAAAACAAAACTTGGAAGTAACGGGAAGAGTAATTCCAAGGGGACAGTGACAGATTTTGCATATGGACTTAACATTTATTGAGTCACTTAGTCTCATCCTTCCAGTTACCAGCACGCCAGTTCTTCTTCCTTATCAGAGCCTCTACTCCTCACACCTGTTGTACTTTCTTCTTATCCACCACGTCCCCATTAATGCCACAGTAAGGCGCTTCCCCCACTCTTCAGCTTGAAATCTGGGCGGGTAAAGCCGGGGTTAAACGGCCCGCAGGGCTTTGCGCATGCCCGGCCACTGCAAGCGTGTTGGAGCCACTTAGGAGGCAGGACCCTAGTGACGTCATAACCGCGCGCCTCTCCCAGGCGTCCTTGCAAGGTCGCTTTGTAGAACGAGAGCGCGCGCAAGTGACAAGTCCCGGGTTCGGGGGCGCGCCGTGTCCTTCTGCCTCGGTACTAGCGGCGGCATGTCGGGGTACACGCCAGATGAGAAACTGCGCCTGAAGCAGCTGCGAGAGCTGAGAAGGAAATGGCTGAAGGACCAGGAGCTGAGCTCGCGAGAGCCTGTGCTGCCTCCGAAGAGAATGTGGCCTTTGGAAGCATTTTGGAATAATTTTTTGAAGGACCAGGCCCCCTGGAAGAATGTGGTGAGTGAAGACCTCCTTTGCTCCCGTATACACACACCCCTGCGAGCCCCAATCCGGTTGCTAGAAGCCTGCACACTGCAACAACACTAAGGACTGGGCATTGCTCTGCGCCTACAAGTTTCCTTAGTTCTCTGAGGGGGAATCAGACTTAGGTTTAACGGAGATATGAAACTTGTCCCAAGAGTTGTGGCCTGGGAGTCAAGTGTCCACGATTGAGTAGATGTTTGGAAGAGTCATTCCCTTTTGCTGTCAAGTGTGATGAAAGGAGACGAATCTTTGTCAGTTTTACGGGACACTATACATTTGATTCTCTTGAGGAAGTCTTCAGAGTAATAGCAAGGATCCAATAGAGTTAACATTCTATGATTTTAGTATTTGAGGACAGTTGTCTGTTAGTTGGTTATAAAGACCATCTAACACAAAACCTAACTACCAGAAGACACTAGTTTACCATCAAAGACAGGGTCCTGTTGGTATACTGAGACATATTCCAGAGTCTCCTTTCTAAGCTACAACAATGTACCTTTAATAATACTTTACAGTATTTCATTTAAAAATACCATTCCTGAACTTTACTCTGCAGAAAATCACTCATTTAAAAGTTGTCTTTATTTTCAGGGTGTCTGGACATTTTCTTGACTTTGTGAATTAAATCACATCAACTATGAGTGATAAATTGCTTTCAATTACCTGTAACATTGGCTAATAATGATGTTAATAATACTGTGGTAATTTGGGCACTTACTTGTGCATGGCACTTTGCTGAGGGTTTTACATATGTTACTTCATTTAACTTTTACTCCAACAAGGTAGAAACTATTCTGAATCTTCATTTGAAACAATTGGAAACTGAGGCTTGCAAAAATTCGGTGATTTACCTGTGATCCCAGAGCTAAGAATTGAAGGGGTTCCCATTGAAGTCTACTTTTTTAAAAACATGTACAAAATTTGGTGCAGTGGAATCAGTACAAATTTTTCTGTGAAGATTGTATTAAATACTTATTTATGGTGGCATAATTAAATTCTAATTGAACCTTTGTATCTCTGACATTAATTGTTGATTTGGGCAGCCACTGGTTGAAAATTGACATCCCACCTATAGCCAGTAATCTAAGGAAGTAAATAATCATTTGTTGAAATTCATCATACCTTACTTTGAGTTAATTATTTTCTTCCATAATCATGTCTATTATAACATTTATTACACTGATCAACAAATTTTTACAAAAGTCATATCACTGAAATAAAATTAGTCATTACCTATCAATTTGTATGTGCTCAACACGAATATGACAGTCAAATTCTAATTTTGGCTCTAGTTTTTTTTTAATTTGCAATAAATGGATTTTTACATCACGGAATGCATGCCAATAATAATAGGCCTACGGTTAATACCTGTAAAAAATCAAGTCATAGACTACTTCTTAAATTTCTTCACTTGTCTCTTGTACAGCTATTCAGGAGCATCTCTGGGGAGTGTCCAGCAGCAGTCAGCCAGCATTGTAGTGGACCATTTTCCCTGGTATCTTTGTTCCATGGATGTGATATCTTGATGAAAACGTTCACCATGTTCATCACTAACCATACCACAGTTTTCAGGGAAGAAATCCAAATGGGAATGAAGGAAGTGGATATTTAGAGACATATTGCAGTCAAGTTTCTGATACTGCATCAGCATATCTTCTACTAGTTCCTCGTAGTTTTCTGCCCTAACATTGCCAAGAAAGTTTGTAGACACTAGGCGAAAAGCATTCCATGCTTGTTTCACATCACCCTGCAGCAAGTTGTTGAACCGGTCATCTCAATGCAGATGGAATGTTTGGGTAGACTATTCTCGACTTCTTTTGCTTTGTTGTTCTGCTGGAAAGAGGAGGAACCAAGCAGAAGTCACAGTCCTTTATGTGGTTGCTTGGCTTTCTCCATACCATGGGGACTGCACACGGCATTGATGGTCTTTTGCCACTGACCCACTGTGAAAGCTGTGTTGTCTATGTAGCACAGCATATATGCAGGGCCCAAGGCTTGTCTTTGTCCCCAGCCTTGCATCGAAGTAAAGATGATAAGCTTTCTTCACTTGAGAAGTGATCCTTTTCTTCTGGTTAGCAAATGTCACTTCCCCACAAATAGAGCAGAAATTGTCCACGCTGTTAACTCACTTTTGAGGCATTATTGTTCTGTATTGTGCCTAGATGGATAAAATAATAACAGTTCTATGGAACAGTAGCTTAAACTGTCTCGCACAGAGTCTGAAATATTTTCAATCCTCAACCTTTCCGACAGGGCTTTGTCTAGTGCACTGCTGACGTCAGCTTACTTCAGCAGCCGCCTGGCAGTAGTAGTGCATTGCATCAGAAAATGATGCAGTCAACTCTGGATGATGTATACATGATGGTATTATGCAATGCGATGCAATATTACATCATTCTAGACTAATTTAGGATGTTGTTGCAGTCCTACTGGATAAATTTACATGGTGAAACAAAATAAATTATATGAAATATCTTCAAAATGAGCACTAATAAAAAATTTTCAGGGTTATATTCATGTTCAGCACACCAAGATACTACAGATTAGAGCCTTTATAAGTCAGTTATGATCTCGCTGTTGACCAGTGTAATCTCAGTGATTTCCCTTTCCCTGAAAGCATAGATATGTTTCAATCAAGTTGGCTGCCACAGAAACGGTCCATTTTTATTTGTCTTTTGCCTTTCTTTTTAAAAAAGAGTGTCTGAAGGCGTCTCAGAGTGAACTTGGAACAACCTCATCCCAGTATATAAAACGTTCTTTTTTCTTAGCATTGATATGCTTGAAGTTGACTGTCTTCCAATCAAGTGGTGGTGCTTATGGATATTAGAAATTGACAAATTTAGGAGGTGACTACCTGAAAAATCCTGTAGGTTTGATTACTCTGGTTAAACCAATTAAAGTTTTTCTTTCTTTCTTTTTTTTTTTTTAAGATTGATTTATCCATGCATGCAAGCTGGAGCGTAGGCCAGAGGTGTGGAGTGGTGAGAGGATTCACCAGAGTAGGGAGCAGAACAGGCAGATCGACTGAAGTACACTGCTGAGGGGAGCAGTGGGCGAGGCAGGAGAGGCCCACTGCGCCATGTGGAAAGCTCCATGGCCGGGGATCGAACTTGCGTTGGCTTGCCTCTGGATAGCTTCACAGTGCCGCACCCAACCCGTTGCACCACCAGGGAGGCCCTTCTTTCATTTTTTATGCCATGTTTTATCTTTAACAACCTTATAATAATGATACATTTAGAAGTTTTAAAAACATATCTATGAATGTCTTACTTACAGTCTTGCAAAATGCTGCTTAAGATTTGTTTGCTCGGCATTCTATTAGGTGTCCCCTATCTGGCCCTATCTTTCCTAAAAATATTTGAGCAGGTGAAGTTAGCTACAGCCTAAAAGAACTATGTAGCATTTGAGATCTTAAAATAATCACAACATTGTTATGTCATTGATGCTTTTTTTTGGTCACAAATGTGGAAAATGGGATATTTATTTATTTTGTGTATGTTTCCCCCCTCTAGATCTATAAGACATACCGACACAGTATCTTTGCTTTTACTCATGTACTTATACCTGCCTGGATTATTCATTATTATCTCAAATATCATGTGAATGTAAGTATGCTTAAACATTTTTGAATCTATTTTTATTATTATACAATATTATTGCCTATGTGGTTATGCCTTACCCTGCTTGATGGAAATAACCAGCCACTTAAAACTTATTTTTAACTATCAATACTTTGAATCCTTTTAGGTAAAGGCTTAATGAAACTTAAGTAAGTATGGTTTTTCAGAAAGCTAATCTTTTTAGGAGTTGCTTGCAACTTGAGGTGCATTTCCTGATAGAAAGTTTTTAAATGATCATAGTGTACTTAATCTAATAAATCTAGTGTAAACTTAGGGTCCTGAGTAGGAAGGCAGAAAATAATTTGTTTCCTTTAGTGAGCATAGATAAGAAAATATGTAATAGTCAGAGAGTACTTTCGCCATCCATTTTCATTTCCTTGATTCTATCCAATATTTTTAAACTTTCTTTAGAAGCTGGGATGTCCAAAAACTTGGATTTTTTTCATTGACTTTGTATAGATGGTGAAACTGAGCCAGTTGCTATGTTTTAAAGGCTGTGGATAATGTGGTGTAGGATGTTGGATCTTAGGTAGGATGGGAAGGGTTTGCGTTTTAGGAAGTGGCACGGAAGGGGAGCAGTGGTGACTACCAAGCATTGGAGTATAGTAACCCAAACAAAGTGAGGAGTGTTGGGTCCTAAGTGGGTTGATGTGGGGGGCATAGGAGAGGTGTTGGTAAGTTAATTTTTTTGTTGAGTAGTAGTGGCAGTAACTTGGGGTAAGAGATTGTAACCTGGGTGAATTGGAACAGGACAAGGGAATAAGGGTGATTTGGAACAAGAAATAGGGGTGGCAAAATAAGAAGTCAGCACCTGAATGAGGTAGGGAGGGTATTTGTACTAGAGTGTGGTGGTGGTGGTGAGAAGAGATTGGTTATGTACAGGAAAACTGATTTTTAAAAAGTGCATATATTAATGATAATGAGACCCATGTTACTGTTGACAAAGGGAGTTATACATATGGAAAGAGAAAACACCATGGTACTGCTATGGAATTAGAAATACTGGTGTGAACTCATCATTTTTAATATATAATGGTAGCAATGGAAATAAATATAGATGTAAATGTGGACATTGCTTAACTTTGTTCACTGACAGGGCCTATACCAGGTCATTCCATGGTAATTAGAGTATCTAAAAGCCAGGTCTAACATATTTCTATACTGAATGAATTATGAGCTTCTTGGAGAATGGCTTATTCCAGGATTGGGGCAGGGAAAGTATAAGGTGAACTTGGAACATATTATTGTGCCAAAAAGTAAAGCAGTGTTCCAAGAGTGCTAGAAATTTATCAAAAGGACACAGAGTCAATTTGAAGGGAATCCCACTGGAAGAAGATCAACAGCAAAATAAGTGATAGTAATTGAATGAATGAAAATTGGATGAATGAATGAATGAATGAGCCAGATAAATAATTGATGAATGAGTGAATGAGCCAAATAAATAAAATGCAAATCCATGAGTTCATACTGATAAAAATAAGTGAATTAATAAATGACTAGAAAAGCTTTTTTATATAGTAGATTGCTAAATGATAAATGGACAAGGAAGAAACGACAGAAAAGTTACTATTGGTTATAAAAGCTACTATAGCTATGATTTGGGTAAAAGAAGTAAAGTTATTCCATTAAGAAAGAAAGAGAAGTAATCAGCAACAAGCATGGCCATATGTATTCACAGCTGATAAAGTCTCCATGACAGGTCTTTATTGGCTTAGTAACATATTTCTACTCTGGGGACCAAATAACTGGAAGTTCTTCAAAGCTAGCCACAGATTGAAATTTATGTGGTAGGCAGTGGAACACTTTCCATTCTTAAATAGAGGAATGGCTTGATAAAAGTGATACATTTAGTAAAACATAAAAGCCATTATTGTGTAGGATGAAGTGGAGGGTGTTAGAGATCATAACAAGGACTTTTCTTCAGAATTAGGAAACTTAAAAGATACATCTTAAAAGAATCAATCTGCTTTGTCTGCAGTATGGGGGCTAGACTGTGGGGGCGGGGCACAAGGAATTTGGGAGACTAGTAGGTGAAAAAATGATCAGAGGCTTGAACAAGGGTAACTGTACTAGAGCTAGTGAAAACCAGTTAGATTCAGGATATATAGTTCCAGGTAGAACCAAGATTAGCTGCAGAGTTAAAGTTTTTGGCCTTTATAAGTAGGTAGGATGTAAGTAGGGAAAAGAGAGTACCACTAATCAAGAATGGAAACATGAGGAAGAGTTGGGGGTAGAGGAAGTTAAGTGTTGGGTCTGGTTAAGTTTGAGATTTGGTAGCCAAGTAGAGATCTTGAGCAAATAGTTAAATGTGAGTGTGGAGTTTGCTGAAAGTATGGGGCTTATGTTAAAATTTGGGATATGATCTATTTTATTTTCAGGAGAAACTCTAAAACCATAATTAACAGAGCATTACTTTTATTGCAGACAAAACCATATGCCATTGTTGAAAGGAAGCCCAGAATATTCCCAGTAAGTTTTAAAACATCTGATTTTCCTTCTGTTCATTATTTTCCTTTCCTTCCCTTCCCCAAGTTCTCATTTAACTAAAATGTTACTTCTTGCCTTGGAGTGTCTGTTTTGTAACCGCTTATAAAAATAAAACAGGAATAGTGTGATCTAGCAATTATAGTTGAAAATGGGAGGTAGGGGCCTCCCTGGTGGCCCAAGGGGTTAAGTCTTCGACTGTGAAGCTATTGCAGCCACTGCAGCACAAGTTCCATCCAGGCCAGGGAGCTTCTCACATGGCGCAGCAGACCTCTCCTGTCTCATCCGCTGCTCCCCTCAGCCGTGTATTTCAGTAGATCTGCCTGTTCTGCTCCCCATTCTGTCTCTGGTGAATCCTCTTATCACCCCCATGTCTCCGGCCTGCACCCCAGCCCTTGTATGCATAAATAAATCTTTCAAAAAAATTTTTAAAAAGAAAATGGGAGGTGAGTACATTTCAATCTAGCTTGTAAACTTGTTTTATGACCTTTGTAGTCCTAAAGTAAATTGAAGATATTGACAGTTTTTCAATTTGTGTAATGTTAAGGCACTTAGGACACTAGCCTGCACAGAGACCTAAGCTTAATAACAGCAACTGATCCTCTTATTTCAAACTATCATTTCCTATGGCTTTTTGCTTCATTTTCAAGTGAAGAAAACCATAACTCTCTGCATCTGTGGATTTAAATTTTGTTAATGTGTGGTTTAGATTTTATATTATGAATATGTAAGCCAGTATCCTAATTTAAAGTGAGTCTTTTCACATTAAAAGATTACTAAGATTATTGTTCAGTATAATAAAATGAATGTTATATTCTTGTCCTGTTTCTAGTTACAGTTCTATAAATCTCTAGGTTTTATAATCTTACAAAACAGTGTTCTTGATTCAAGATGACAATCACAATAACCCATTGTCTTCTGCAACAGAAGGGCATTTTAGGGAGAACCACCAAAACTGGGTTACCCTTCCAGCTGGAAGTCTGTGTTAGGAAATAGTAAGGGATTTCTTCTGTATTTCACTGTATATAATTCATGTGGATTCGAGCCTAGTTAGTCTCAAAATACCTTGGTGGTTTCAGCAGTTGGGTAATTTATTTATTTTCCCATTTATACATTTATTTATTTTTTAATTATGCCATTACTACTCAAAGGAGTGCTCTCTTCAGAAGACTATAGTGATTCTATAGCATTTTTCCTACTTGTGTAATTTTTTTGTCATTGTTCTTTCCTGTTTCTGTGCCATTGTCGCCTTAGAGAAACTTCCTCTTTGAGGACTTTGAAGAATGCTTGTTTATACATATATTAGAATAGGACAGGCAGTAACAGGCCCCCAAATCTCAGTAGCTTAATAAAACTAAGATCTGTTTCTTACTAGTATCAGAGACTACTGTGTAACAGATGATCTGCCTCAATCTTATACCATCTGGAATGAGGCTCTAAGATCCCATTAAAGGAAGAGAGGGCTGGTTATCACAGGGATGGCTTTAAGGTCTAAACTTGGAAGTAGTTTATATCACTTCGCTTCATATTCTTTGGGCTGGAAGTCATTTTCATTATCCCCAATGTCTGGGGTTTTGTTTTTGTTTTTTTTTTTTTCCCTTTAACTTTCTAGTTTCCCGTGCCATATGCTTTTATCAAATAGCTCTTTTGCTTTCCTCTCCCCACATATACAACATTCTGAGTTCCCATCGTTCCAGCCCATCAGTGCAACCAGCCCCAAATCCAAGAGGTCCAGATGATGCTCAGTAACATCTCCCAGATTTTTATATGTTACTTCTCTGGGAGATTTGAAGATCAATAATCTAACTAGAGGGAAGTTAACTGTATCCCTTGTCCCCTAATCACACTCATTATGGTAGAATTGAGACAGCACAACAATCACTGGTTTTTAGTGATGCTGAAATCTGCTGGTCAGACTTTATAAAGACACCTAACTCTTGTGTATGGGAAGTTACTTGAATGGGCACTGATTTTGTTTTCTGGAAGGTAATATTTTATTCTTTGTTCTTCTTGGCCAGGGATCCATCCTTTTCTGTTGTCATCCTAGATCACATCTGAAATGAGTCTGGAAAGTATGTCCTCTTTAGGGTTGTAGAGCCTTCAAAATCTGCCTCTTATTCACAAAAGGTTGAATGATAGAGGTTATTTTAATCTCAAACAGTGAGATTTTTGTTGTCTCTTTGATTTCTTTGACCATCTAGTTCACACACTTGGTAGGCATGAAAACAAAAATAGTAGGAGTCTAATTTATTTGCTTCTAGCCAGCCCTAATGCCACTATGTGTGCCTTTTATTTAGTTACCAAGTTCTCACAATTCTTTGTCTCCATGCAAATGTCTCTTTCAAATCAGAGGCAGCTGTGTGAGGCCATCTGCAAGACTGGTTCAGAGGCTACCTTCACTCCAGTCTGATCTTTGCCATAGGTCTGAGTCCCTTTGTTTACTGTGTTTTATTGGGATTCTGTTTCTCAGAGTATCAGTGTTAACTCTTGTTTAGAGATTCAAAAGCAACCTTACTTTCCATACTGTAAGTCCTGAGTTTTTGGATTTTCTCTTTTCAAATCAGCCACTTACTGCCTGAGTTCATATTTCTTTTTTTTTTTTAAAATTTATTTATTTATACATACAAGCTGGGGTACAGGCCAGAGGCGTGGGGCATGAGAGGGTTCACCAGAGACAGAGTGGGGAGCAGAACAGGTAGATCAGAAATACACTGCTGAGGGGAGCAGCGGGCAAGGCTGGAGAGGTCTGCCGCACCATGTGGGATTCTCCCTGGCTGGGCGTCGAACTCGCATTGACGCTGCTGACAGCTCCACAGTGCAGCGCTCAACCGCTGCACCACCAGGGAGGCCCCCGAGTTCATATTTCTTAAAGTACATTCCCTATGAGTCAGTAGTAGTCAAACACATAGTATAACTTTTTTCCAGCCACTTCTCCTAGAACTTTAATTCCTTTGACAGTCTGCTTCCAAGTTACCATTAGCATTTATTTCATCTTTTAGCTTCCAAGCTAAAAGTGTCCTTGCTGCTAAGTGCCATATGGTTCATTTTTTATTATAGTTATATCAGTACCACTTAATGGTACCATTTTCTGCATAGGGTAATGTTAATTGTGGTAACAAATTGCTCCCAAAATACATAATGGCATAAATATAATTAAAAGTTTATTTCTTCATCAGGTAACAGTTCTGAACAGTACTGGGTTAGGGAATAGCAGGTGTAATGATTGAGATTCTACCTTACCTAGTCAGGCTGACAGAATCCATTTCTTGAACACAAGGCTGAAACTAAAGTTAAGGAATTTTCCTAAAATTATAGTTTGTGGAGATTTCAGGATTCTCACCACTTGGTTTTGACCCTTCCTACCCCACACTCTGTATCTGTGTTTGAGAAGGTATCAATTGCCCAGCCAAAGTTTGCATTCCATCTTTAGTATCTGAGCCAAAAAATAAACTGGAGAGATAGCCTAAAACATTCAGTTTCTGGGAATAAATTAGCACCTTATATTGAATTGAAGATGTCTCCTTGCAGCTTTTCCTTAGGGCTGCTTCTGTTTCTTGGGGCCATGCAAATTTTTGAAAACCATCTGTTTATCATTTTTGTAAAGGCAACTTTCATGTCCTTTCTGGTCATTTTGCTTCTACTTTACCTAAGGCCCTTTTAAAGGGTAAATGTCAGAGTTGAAGTAGATTTTTCCAGATAACCAAGTGGAACTATCACTTCTACAGGCAAGATTTTTCTACTAACAAATCTTTCGTTTTACTAGGGTGATACAATTCTGGAGACTGGAGAAGTAATTCCACCAATGAAACAATTTCCTGACCAACATCATTGAAGAGTGCTGAAAAATTTCAAAGGCTTACAAGCCCAAGTTTGTTGCTATATCATATCTACTGAATACATTTTCTGGAAATGTAACTTAATAAAGTTTACTCTCATATGTATGCTGTCCATTTCTTCACCAACATTGTACAATTTGAGACTCTGAATTATTTGACTATAAGTAAAACCTGGACATTAAAAAAAAAAAAAAGGTACCAGCTACTTTTCTGGTTACTCTTGACTAGTAAAACAAGATGTGGAAAAGCAGTCATGATAGATTTTTTTTTTTCTTACAGAGTACTTAACTCTGGTCTGATATGAAGGTACCCAGGGAGTGAAATGTAGCAGTGAATAAATGTAAGAACAGAAATTCCACTCACTTGTTTTAAGAAATCTGGGGAATTTTTAAAAAGTAGTTTAGAAACTCTAGAGTTAAAAGCATGTTGTTCTGTCCATAACTTGATACTCAAAAGGTCGTAGAACTAGGTTGCTGGGTTCTGTTTCGAGAATGTAAAAGACAACGTGTTTAAAAAATGAGCACATTCGTGGTTATTGCAAAAGATTGTATTCAAAAATAAATTTGGAAACGCTTTATTATGTATTTTACTTTTAAATGTAGATAGGTGTCAGGTAAGCATAAGATAAAGATCTGTATTTACAAAGAATTACAAATTTTCACTCATTCCGAAGATTTTGTCTGGGTATTCCTTCCTTAGCTGTCGGCGTGCGGCTACTGTTGATGCATAGATGACGCATCCCCAGGAGAGTAATACGATAGCAAAGAGCAACTAAAAAAGACGTAAGAGGGAGTAAAAGCAAAATATTAATGTGAGTTGTACTTCCTTCAACCCCCTCTTCCCCTTTCTTCCTCCCTTCTTCCCCTTCCTTTTCCTTCCCTTCCCTACCCTTTCCTTACCTCCCCCACCCCCATGAGGCTACCGAGTACTAGCTAAAGTGGGAATTAAGATTCTGGAGGGGAGTACACCAAGCCGCCCTTGCGTAAGAAGCGGAAGAGCGTGTCCCAGGAAGAGGCGGAGTCGAGGTTAGGGAGTGCAAAGCTTAATTCAGAAATGGATTTTGGAGTTCCTGGGCGCTGAAGAAATAGGGAACCTTCCGCCTTCGGGCTTAGGGAGTCGACACCGTGGAGCCCCACCAGACCCGCGACCTACCACCGAATAAATCCAGTCCAGAGTGCGGCGACTCACTGGCTTCATGGTAAGGAGGCGGCGGCGGTGCGCGGGAGCGGCCCTACAGTAACCCCCGGGGCGATAGAGGCCGAGCGGCAGCGGCCATCTTTCATCCGGGCACGAAGGCCCGCCCACTCGCTCCCAGGAACGCTTCCCTCTGCCCGAGCCGGCCTCTTCCGCCAGGAGCTGGGGGCGGGTTCACGTGACGCGGACCTAGCCCGCCTGTCTGGGAGGGCTGAAGAGGAACGGGAAGTTAGCTTAAAAGTTTCATTTTTGCCGCCTGGCCAGAGAGGCGTGGTTTGTCAAGCGGCCTGTTTTCATTTGCAGTGCAGTCAATGCTGAAATACATCCGTGTACATTTAAAAGTTTGTTTGAAAAAACCACTTTTTAAGTATTACACATTTGTCCACGGCATCTGTTCCCACATAATAGAGACGTTCGTATATTCAACTTTGACGTAAACAGTACCACCTGCTTTTGTATATCAGTGACTACTCGATGTGGGAATTCCTGTTAATCGAGCGGTTCAAGAAACAAGCCTGAGCGCAATAGCTTGTGATTCTTCTAGGAAGAAATACGTGGTACGAATGACTCAACATAATGTACCTGTCTGTCAACAGGTGTTTTTGAACGTTTACGTGCTTAGAATGGTGGCACGTAGCAAATACTACGCCCAAGGGCGGCGGTTTGGCGCGCGGGACGGTTGTATCGAGTTAGTTTCTAGAATGTTTGGGACCTCGTTTGCCACCCGAGTGGTAGAATGGGGCAGTGGACCGCTGTAGACTCAGACCTTTTTTCATTATACGTCTCATATCATCTAAACTGGGTTTTGGTTCAGATTTCGTGAAGTGGTGAAGGCCTCTGAGAGGAAAAACATCCATTTTGGTAAGAGTTCCGGCCCTATTCTCTTAGGTAGCCCCAGTTTATCCCCAGACTGAAGTAGATGGCTTTGAAGACTGTAGGATATTTTGGACTGGCTTTGGATTTCATTAGAATCCTAGTGTTACTTCGTAGCTGAGCATCGGGAGGTAAAGTCACTTCACCTCCCTGTAGCACAGTGAGTTCCTTTGAGCTACACACTAGATTATTTTAGTAACTTCTCGAGTTTGGTGACGTTTAAATGAAGCAAAGCGAGGTACCCTGATTTCCAGGTAAGCGAGGAGTGAACATTAAGCTAGCGTTCCTGTAAGCCCCGGTGATTGATAACAAGCGTGATGGTGAGTTTTGCGGTCCCCGAGTGGGAGGGTCGCGGCGCTTTGCTTCCAGGAATGGAGGGGGCGGTGGGGGATGGGCAGGCTCTGGGCCGGAGCGCGCCCCTCTCCCAGTGACGGCGCCCTTCCGCCGCGCATGCGTTGCGCAGGCGGGTGCTGTGTTTTGACGCGCGGGGTCTGCGGAGTGAGGTTCTCCTTCTGTAGCCGTCCCCAAGCTGCCATTGGTGATGAGCACTTTACGTCACAGGGGTCGCAGCAGCCGCCGCGGTCTCCGCTGTCTCGCGAGGAGGGCGAAGCGCCCCCGTCTGCTCCCGCTTCTGAGGGCCGGCGGAGAAGTCGCCGGGTACGCCTTCGTGGATCCTGCCGTCACCGACCTAGCTTGCTGGGCCGCCGGGAGCTTGCCACGAGCGCCCCAGCCGGGCCTGCGCCTGCATCCTCCGAGGTGAGTGAAATCGGGAACAATGGGGTGCGGGGGTCGGAAGGGCTGGGTGAGCTGGACCTCCCGCCCGGA